>MU225886.1:174580-186708 GCA_018584345.1 Thuja plicata
GTCTCACTGCAACCATCCAACTTCTGACAAGCACCAGGACCAACTGCCCAGCCAAAAACAGCCACTGCTAAAAATAGACTTACTATAAATAGTAAGTCCCTCAAACTGGAGATTCTCTGAAACTCGATCCTAAGATATTTGACGCTCTGTGCAGACACCCTGCCAATCCTGGCCATACCAGAAACCCCACTTACTAAAAATAGTAAGTCAGCCAAAATGACCCGAACGAAGAGCAGACCTGATAAACTGAATCTCTAGAATGGAATCCCAACGCTGGCTCCCCAATCTAACCCCCTCTGAACACCCGATTAGCTTGCGAGGGTCGCCAAACCAAGCTAATCCCGAAGTCTGAAAAACAGGGACATTACAGGGAAGACTACAGACATAGATAATAGTTGTAGTTTTAGGGGACCTTTCTTTATTCTTTAATGTGCTTTAATGCAGATACAGTGATATGCATGATGCTTTCATTGACCTTTTTTTGTCTCTTCATTCCTAGCTAGTTATTGGCTATGCCTCTTGAATTTGTAAGCCCTGTTGCATTAGGAAATATAAATGGAATACACTAGGAGTACCACATGATGAAGATCAATCATATTGTTGTAATGCTAATGCTCAAATCATGTGTTCTAATAGTTCACACATAGAAAATTATTTGAAATAAATGAAACCTGTAGTCCATTTTTTAGATGATACTCCTTGGTGTATTCCATTTTATTTCCTATTGCAACATGGTTATTTAGATGACGTATACCATTGTTGTGTTCCATTTATATTTTCATATATTTTTCTAATGATACTCCTTATGCTATCTTCTCATTGATGTCGGGTTACATCCTATTTGCTTACTGTTCTTTAACATTCATCAACCTCTTTATTCCTCTAACATGCATCTCATATGATAATTGAATGTATATTGCAACGGTTATCTTTATAGATGCTTCATCCTCATTGGATGTATATTGTTATGGTTATGTTTTGTCTTTAATATACCAATCGGTGCCCATTTATTCTAACTTAGAAATGCATATAATGTACAAAAGACAAGGTTTGTATTCGTTTCCAAAACTTTATTTGAAAATTCAAGTATATGATTTGTTTCTACAATGACATCATATCTTCTTCTTGTTTATTCCAACTGAAAATTCACGTGTATGATTTGTAACTATGATTTTTCGTTGATTTTGATCTCTTCTGAAATGTGTGTATCTTGTTTCACACTTGTTTTCTTTAGATTCTTGATCTATTTGTGAGCATGACAATGTCTTTAAATATTTTTGCCCATTTGATATATATGCAATTTAAATCCTCATTCTCAATGAATGCCTTGATATGCTCTAGTATATATACTCTACTATATATGTTCACTATATATGCTCTAGTACATATGCCCAGTATATACGCTCACTATATATGCTCTAATACAAAGCGCAACATATGTACTAGAGTATATATACTGAGCATATATACTACAAACCCAACACAACACACGAGGAAACCCACATCCATTCGAACACAACACAACAATAGAGTAAAGTCACAACCTGTTCTTGGTCACCCGCACAAATGTTGGGGAAAATGATGTGAATGTCTTAATAAATTTGTTTGCACGTGGACCCGAAATTGTTTCAAAATGGAGATTGAAAAAATGAGAATTTGGCCTTCAAATTCTATTTCCACCTTTTCAAGTGGAAGACGTATATGCTCATTTTGGGTCAAAATGAGCATATACATCTCCCTCTTCCATTTTCATTTTGCACTGCCAAACTGACGATTGGACAAAATCAGAATTATAGCTTCACTTATATGATCAAATAAGCATATACATAACAAGCCTACATATTGTTGATCATAATCAACATGATTAATAATAATGATTGGTTTATATGTATAATACATTCAGATAGGAGACACAATCACATCCATAAATACAAAGCATGTATAGTGGAGGATATATATATAGTGACCATATATATAGCTTTAGTTTTATATAGTGACCATATAGCTTCAATTGTATATAGCTTCAGTTGTATTTATGAATTCTTGTTAATGTTTATAGCTTTAGTGGTATGATCAAATAAGCATATACATAACAAGACTACATATTGCTGATCATAATCATCATGATTAATAGTATGTATAATACACTCAAGGAGACATTATCACATCCATAAATACAGAGCATGTATAGTGGAGGATATATAGTGACCATATATATAGCTTCACTTGTATATATAGTGACCATATAGCTTCGGTTGTATATAACTTCAGTTGTATGATCAAATAAGCATATACATAACAAGACTACATATTGCTGATCATAAGCAGCATAATTAATAATAATGATTAGTTAACATGTATATTACACTCAGCAAGGAGACTTTATCACCTCCATAAAGATAGAGCATGTATACTGGATGATATATAGTGACCATATATATACAGAAAATGTATACTGGAGGATATATAGTGACCATATACTACAACATATGTATACTGGAGGATATATAGTGACCATATATACTACAACATATGTACTAGAACATATATATAGAGCAAATATGTTGATCAAATTGTTTGCACGCGGACCCCAAATGTTAAATTTGTTTGCACGGGTGCGACATGGTTTCAAAATGGGGATTGAAAAAATTGGCATGACCATTCTTTTCTTTTGAACCTCCTAGTCACATGCCCACATGTCATCACCTCACATGTCCATGTCTGACAATCATGCACATCATTGCCCTTTGGATTCATGTAGAATACCTTTCTTTTTTGTACTTCTCTGGCCTAGCTTAAATACATGGTGACCTCCTTATTATCTAAAACCTAATAGTTTTACATGTTACAACCCTTGCAGAGATCCAAAAGCATTCCCCTCTCTGAGCACTAGTGGGTCTAGCCAGACACTTGGAAAACTCTTACATCTTTGCAATTTGACATATAGTTACATCATCTTGTTTTGCAATGGTGCAGATAACATCTATTTTAACTACTAGTTGTCTCCTAATAATAGTGATTGGTTAATATGTATATTACAGTCAGCAAGGAGACTTTATCACATCCATAAATACATATCATGTATATTGGAGGATATATAGTGATCATATATATAAAGAGCATGTATAGTGGAGGATATATAGTAACCATATATACTATAGCATATGTATACTGGAGGATATATAGTGACCATATATACTACGAGATATGTATACTGGAGGATGTATAGTGACCATATATACTACAACATATGTACTAGAACATATATACAGAGCAAATATGTTGATCAAATTGTTTGCACAGAAACCCGACATGGTTTCAAAATGGGGGTTGAAAAAATTAGAATTTGGAGATGTAATTCCAATTCCACCCTTTCAAGTGGAAGATGCATAGGATCATTTTGGGTAAAGGTGTAGATGTATACGATTCATTAAAAATCATTGTAGTGTTGGCCAGCCATTATAGACAACTCACTATCTATATGCTCAGCATATACATAACAAAACTACATGTTGCTGCTCATAAGCAGCATGATTAATAATAATGATTGGTTAATATGTATATTACACTCAGGAAGGAGACATTATCACATCCACAAATACAGAGCATGTATAGTGGAGGATATATAGTGACCATATATACTACAACATATGTATATTGGAGGATATATAGTGACCATGTATACTACAGCATATGTATACTGGAGGATATATGGTGACCATATATACTACAACATATGTGCTAGAACATATATACAAAGAAAATATAGTTTAAAATATATGCTCAGTATATATATGCTGAGTATAGATTTTGAGAACTACATATTGCTGATCATAATCAGCATGACTAATAATAATGATTGGTTTATATGTACTTTACTCTCAGCAAGGAGAGATTATCACATCTATATATACAGAGCATGTATACTAGAGGATATATAGCGACCATGTATACAACACCATATACAGAGCATATATACTAGAGGATATATAGTAGAATTGTATGAAAACAACTATATACTAGACCATATATATACTAGAACATAATTGTATGAGCATATATATACTAGAGCATATATAGAACATAACTATTATACTTTGAATCTGAAAAGATTGTGGCATAAATCTTGCTTTGCCCAAGTTTGATAATGACAAAACTAGCTCAACAACATACAATGTGGAGGACATAAATATTCCGTACATGCATACTTAGCTACATGCAAATGAGGATGGATAATAAGACATCTAATACATATTGCTAGATAGTATGCATAAATGCAATATGTTTGATTGTATGCCACTGTTGTATGAGTGTTTCTTTAATATCCATCCTCATTTGTGTGTAGCTAATAATTGCAATTCACAGGTGGTGTAGGTGATGTCCTTCACACAATTCATGATGAGCATGGAGGATGAGGTTCAAGTAAGCCAAGCAACTTCTTCCTCCAAGAAGGTTATGTGGATAAGAGAAATTGAACGAAAGTTCCAAGACTTGCTCCACGAGCAAGTTCAGCTAGGAAGGAAAGGTGAAGGGGGCTTCAAAAAAGAAGCATGGACCGCCATTGAGATGAACCTTAATCTGTCAAAGGAAAATTTCAAAAACAAGCTGAAAGGGTGGAAGAAAGGTTTTAAAGTTATGAGAGAGTTAAGGAGTATGAGTGGGTTTGCATGGAATGAGAGTACTCAATGTATGGATGCTGACAAGAGGGTGTGGGATGAGCTTCTGAAGGTAACATGCTCTTTTGAATCTATCGATCTTAGGAATATTTCATTTTTACTAAGTTAGTAATTAAAGACAAAGATCTAATTCATTCATTTTGACAACATGCAGAGAAAAGAATTCAAAAATGCCAAAGTGTATAAGAGACAACCCTTCCAATACTACAATGACCTAGCCTTAATTGTGGGTAATGACATAGCTGAAGGTGTCACAGCTACTACAGCACAATAGACAGAAGAAGGGCACAATATGGATGAGAGCCTGAACTTGGATTGTGATGAGGAAATCCCTATCGGTACACCTCTTGAGACTACAACAGATTTGGACAATGAATTATATCATTCCAATCAATCTAGTGCAAGTGGTAGGCCAAATCCTTCAACACCGTCATCAAGGAGGAGAAAGAGGAAGAAGGCAAGCATGGATGGTTCGTTGGATGTGATTTGTGAAACTATAAAAAAACTGCAAGAGGACCTTTGTTTGCCTCATGTTATCAAAGTGGATAAATCTGATTCAGATGTTTTCTTAGATAGTGTGTATGAGGCCCTCAAAGACATCCCTGATTTGAGTCGAGGCACTATGTTGAAGGCATATGACACCTTTATGGTTGAAACTGAAAGAGCCAAAGGGTTCTTGAGAATGAATGAAGAGGAGAGAGTTGAGTACATTGTAATGAAGTTTGGAGAGCTCTAGTTTCTTTTGTTTCAGTTTAAGTCTTGTTAGTTAAACATTGGCAAGGTTAGCCAAGATACTTTTTAAGTTGGCAAGGTTAGCCAAGATACTTATTATATCAACAACATACAGTTGATATCGGTGTGACATTGTTTTGTTTTGTTGAAACTCAAATCATGTATTTTGATTGTTCACGTATGGATGCTCTCTATGACTTCTCTCTGCCCAAATTAGCATTTCTCTTGTACATATGGCTTCTCTACTATATATGCTCTAGTATATATTTCTGCTCTCTTTCGAAATCACCATTCACGATTAACTCACTAGTCCAGCTTGTACAACTTTTGTAGATCACTCAACACCTACTTTTTTGCCCGACATCATATATACATGCAACCATGATGATATTGTTTTTATTGTTATTTCATGCCTTTCATGATTTACTTAAAAATGGATATAGTTGTTATTCATGCTTGTACAATTTTTGTAGATTGGTCTGACACCTACTTTTTTTGCTTGGCATCATATTACTGTTATAGTCAAAGCATGTGTTGTAATGGCAAAGCATGTAACATATCTATACTTGATGATTGTATATTGTTTTTGATTGGCATTATTTTGTTCCATTTTATATGTCTATACCTCTTGACTTGGTTAGCCATGTTGCATTAGAAAATATAAACGGAATACACCAAGGAGTAACACATGATGAAGATCAATTATAGTGATAAATTATGTTGTTCTATTACAAAGTATCAAAACCGTACATTTTGAATTCTTCAAAACTGTTCCAATAGTACTCATATGGCTGCTCTACCCAAATTTTGTGTTTTTCATATTAGTTTTTACTGTTATTTCAATTAGTATTGATCTGAATTGTTATGATAATAAGAAATATAGGTAATTTACAATTGTCTTTCCATATATAGAGCAGATGTAGTTTTTGATATTACTATACCAGTTCAAAACAATTTTTGTGTATTTCATATAGAGAGGCTTAACTTTTTGTAGCAATTTACAAAAACTACAAGCTGGAGTAGTTTTTGAAAATAGTACTCCAGCTTGTTCAAATTTTGTACATTGCTCCAACACCTACTTTTTTGCTTGGTATCATATATACATGTGTTCACGAAGAATTCAAAATGGACAATTCTGAGACTACACATATGTTGTTCATGATTTCAACTTACAGTCCATATTTATGATGTCACTCCTTGGTGTATAACATTTATTATGGGAACTTTTTTGGCCAATATGTTATGACTAGGATATAGGAAGCTTCAGCTGGATATTGGCTTGTGTTTATTTTTACTTAATGGTGTGTTTTCACACCACCATTTTGTTCTTGGATTTTGTTCTTCCCCATCTTATATCTCTTGGTATAGATGTTACATTGTATTTTAATGGCTTATAGTAGGCATTGCACTACTCCATTTTGGATCTTCCTTATGCACTACTTCATTTACACTAAGTTATTTTTCAATGGTTCATATTTGTTCAACTTATTGCAAAAGTACATTCAACATTGGTGTGCTACTTTGCAGTTAACTAGTAAATGTTCTACTGTTTCTACTACTTCTTTGCGCATTTGACATATGTGGTGTCAGTATATATATATGATCAGATGTTTTTTCTTTTTTATTTAGTAATTGTTTGATTCAAAGCAAAAAGGTACGATGTAATAGCTATACTGTGATGATTCCACTCATATGTTCTTCGCTCATGTGGCAGCTAAGATTCGTGAAGTTGTTCAGCCTGCTTCCGTTTAGGTCGGTATATATATACTCAGTATATACATGGCGAGTATAGATTTTGACATCTCATTTATAAATTATTGTAGTAAATTGGAGGATATATACAAAGCATGTATACTAGAGGATATATAGTGACCATCTATATATACAGAGCATGTATACTGGAGGATATATAGTGACCATATATACAACACCATATGTACTAGAACATATATACATAGCATATATACTAAAGCATATATAGTAGAACTGTATGAACATAATTATATACTACATCATATATACTAGAATTGTATGAACATAACTATATACTAGAGAATATATAGAATCTTTATACTTTGAATCTGAAACGATTGTGGCATAAATCTTGCTTTGCCCAAGTTTCACAATGGCAAACTTGCTCAACAGCATACAATGTGGAGGACACGGATGCATGATATAAGAAATAACTAGACTGTGATCCTTTTGATTGGACCAACATCCAAGGGCAACCTTCCAATTGGGATTAATTTAGATTTCATCACCATGTGTGGCACAGAAGGGTAGACTTTTAACCAGAAGGCAAAGGCATAAACTGAAGAACAACTCTACTTAGCTCTCCCTTGCAGGGTAGGGTTTATTGATGGAGCAGGTGGTTTCATTAGATGAAGCAAAAAATGCTACAATATAAACTAGAACCTTATCCCTAGCCAACTTAGGGATTTTGTAACATGGCATTATTAGAAAGCATGTCCAGTTTTTTATCTTTAATTGTTACCAGAACAATCCATGAGCCCACCTGACAAGAACGAAGCATGCAGGGCAATGAAGATAGTAGAGAAGAAATTAGCCATGTAGGAAGTGGCCATGACCAAGAAGCACAGTAGTTGTAGAGTGAAAAAGATGATGATGATGCATTCAGTACTTGAATTGAGGGAAATCAAAGGCGTGGATCAAAAACCACTATCCTTCTTGGCCCGAAAAGGGTATAGTAGAGTACAATCGTCTTTCTCGGGAACTCCCAATTGTTAGAAGTTGAGAAGAAGTAATGAGAGGAATTGTAAGGACGATGGAGAAAAGTAACGCTTACTCTACCCCCACAACAAATATATTAAATAATAACTTATACATTCATAATAAAAATGAAAATAAAAGTAACAGGCTTGTTGAACCTTGTCATGTTGCAGTCTGATTTGAGATGTTGTCTACATTAGTATGTTGCTTTTTATTGCAATTATAATTAGTATGAATGAACTAAATAATCAACTTAACAAAATGATATGTTGGAATGACAGTGCAATATTTGTTGAAATAGTGTCGATGACTTCGCTCATGTGCCTATGTGTCAATGTGGTACTGGCCATTGCGTGTTGAAGACCTCACGCACAACAAGCAATCCTGGGTGTCAATTTTG
Organism: Thuja plicata; assembly: GCA_018584345.1. NCBI lineage: Eukaryota > Viridiplantae > Streptophyta > Pinopsida > Cupressales > Cupressaceae > Thuja > Thuja plicata. Next base: position 183,119 of record MU225886.1, read on the forward strand.
GGGTTGCCCAAATAGGAAAAAGGTTGTTAATGAAAATATATTTTATGTTTAAAAATAACGTAACAACGAATTATTTTAGGAAGAACTAATGTAGATTTGGTATTGCAGGGAAATAGTGGATGTCAATACTTTCGGTGGGTCGATAAAACCCCATCTACATCTACACCTGATGTAGGAAATGAGTGCAACTTGTGGAAGGCTCGAGAGGCAGCTAGTGTTGTCGAGATTGCTTCAATGGCGAGAGCAGAAATAATGTTTCTGTGATGCCTTCTTTGTGTTGTAATCGCACTACTTTGTTGGGACCATATGCGTAAATCTGATTAACAGAGAGCTATTCTGGAAGCTGAAACTTTTTTAGATTTTCATGTAGCTACATTGGACATATTTTGGTAAACTCATGATTTTTTTGTTATTTATGACTTGGTTATGATTTTCTATATAAAATTAAACAAAATTAAAAATTAACCTTATTCAAAAAAAAATTAAAAATTGTTACATTTTTAAAAAATAAAATTATTTATAATTTTCTATATAAAATTAAATAAAATAAAAATAAGCTATTAAATTAAACAATATTAGAACAATTCAAAAAAAAATCATACTCAAATTCCAATTCCAATTTCAAAATGTGGAACCAAACAAAGGAAATGCATCTTCTCGCTTATATTCCGGGTCAATCAAACGGTCCAAACTATATTTCAAAAATGAAAAATTGAAATATCAAATCCATGATTTGACCATTTCCAGCATTTGATCAAATTTGGCATTTCCTAATTCCCGCAACCAAACGAGGCTAAGAGAGTTAGGAATTCTTGATGTGACAACCCAAAAAACCTTACTAAAATAGGGATTCCAAAATGATAAGTTGTAAATCCTTGAGTGAAGTTAGGAAATCCCAAGTTGAAGCTTGAAAATCCTTAGATCAAATTAGAATTATGTTTGCCAAAAGGGAAATATCTATGCATGGCCTCAAGTTTCTTTGCAAATTTCTTATACTTAGTGGATTTGCCTTCAACCTTTAGGCCCCGTTTGTTTCGCGGAATTGGGGAGGAATTAGAAGTGAGACTTCCCGTTTTTTCGAAATCCGGTGTTTGTTTCGCTAATTTGCAATTCCGGATTCGTGTCCCAAAACCGGGTTTAGCAGGCATAATGAGTGGCAGCATCTTCCCACCGAATAGGTGGAATTAGGTTTCATATCCTGGTTTTGCAATTCCAATTAACCCCATCATAATTTTCGTTGGGTCCGCCGAGACTATGGGGATTGTAAATTGAAAGCAAGGTTTTGTAAAGCAAGGTTTGCAAGGTTTGCAGTGTTTGCAAATAATACAGTGTTTGAAACTGCGAGGGAAGCTGTGGGGATTGTAAAGCAAGGTTTGTGAATAGGGTTTGCAGTGTTTGAAACCGCGCGGGAAGCATACATGGTGGTTTGCGAGGGTTTGCAGTGTTTGCAGTGTGTTTGCAGTGGTTGACCTAATCCGCTTACCTTCATCGCGTACCCAGTAAGCAGCCCAAAAAATGAAATGTAAAGGTGCGTTATTAATGTGGCCCAAAACTTTTGCTTTCTCTTAAATGCTTTGAGTTTTGTTGCGTTGCCATTCGTCTGCAACCCCGAGATCCAAAGATTTATTCTCGCCCTGTGTTTCAACGACAACAGTTTTCTCTGTAAAGGTACGTTTTACCTTTTCCAAAAAAAAGAAGGAATTGTGTTTGAAACAAATAGTTTTCGAATATCCGTGTAAAAGATAGGAATGTTGATTTTATTTTGCTTATGAGGGTTAAAGATTTACGCCTACTTTGTTTCAGTCAAATTTAACTTGAAGTTTTGTTAAAAAAGAGTGTAATTTTCCACCAATTGTTGTTTTTATCCAAAATATTCTACCTTCAGAATCCCCCTTTTGAATTCAGTTCATTCTTGAGCTGTTTAGAGTCTCTTAACAGCAGTTGTTTGTTTCAGTGTTCCTAGACTATATGGAGTGCCATGATCAATGATGCCATTTTATTAACTTTCAACCTCATACTAGACTGCAATTTATTGTTGGTAGTTTACGATTTCAACGGATTAAATGACCCAATAAAACAAGTGTCCTTGATGCACATTGTGTTGTTAGTTTTAGATAATCTCAAACTCCATCTTAGAGATTGATCCAACAAGATTATCAGAAGATCAATTCTTTAGTTCGACTGCACTTCTTATCACTAGAGGGCTATATGAGAGACTTTCAAAATTTTGAGATTCGTTTTAATTGACAGTGAGATGGTTAGGATATCACCTTCCTTTTGGTTTTGTCTTTTTGTTTGGAAAAAGGTGAGAAGGAAGATCTATTTATTGATATTCATAAGGAAGCATTTTTTTCGGTTCGAAGGAAACTAAGTAGCCTGAAATAGGACAGTACTGGCCCTCATATTTATAACCATATTCAAAATTTAACTGATAGTAGCCTGCAAAATTATCATCAACAAACTGTCTAACAAGCTATTTAAGTCGAGGAATGTTCTATATAAAAAACTATACACACAATTCATAATTCTATGCGGATCAACCTTTGCTCGTGCAAGTTAAGCTCTATAACAGTACTCTACCTCTGTTCATTAAACGAATGCCCTCTTACTGTAGTTCATCCTTATTTCTATATATACAAGAAATGAGTGAGAATTCAACATGAATACAAAACAAATAAGTCCATCACAAATATACTATGAATAGCTTGAAAACTCGTAAGTAAAACTCCCCCTTCCCCAAGGAGAGAAAATAAACAAATGTGTACAAGAGATGGGTGGGGATTCAACATGAATCAGAAATAAAAAAAAGTCCATCACAACTATATAATGCACAACACCGAGAGAGAGAGAGAAATAAAATACAATATTCAAAGACAAGAAAATGAGACAGCAGTGGTGAAATGGATATCATCAACGGGGAGTTGGATTTTCTCAAGTAGTCTTCTAAATTTAGAATATGAAATTCATAAAATAAATTTGCAATATCTATCAAGTAATCATCCTAACAATATGTATCTGGAAGAGAATGTCTAATTTGCTTCTCCAAATAAGAAGAAGCGGGAGAAGGAAGAGAAGGAATATCCTCCAAATAGCAAAGACAATGTCCTCAAGCTCAAAACGGTGACTCGTAAAAGATGAAGACTTGATAATCTCTAATGTGTGAGCAAAGCTAAAAGAAGTCTCAATTTTCTTACAATATTCAAGTCCTTCAAAATATGAAAACTCTTGTAAAGTAATATCATCATAAGGTATATTATCTACATCATCAATGGGTATGTTGTTGTATACAATCAAGATATTATGGACCTAAAAAAGCTAACTCTCAATATGGTTCAATTAGAGGCTGAGGCAATAGAGGCTCTCAAGAATCTTAACTAACTATTTAGTCTATTGTTCTCTTATTGATTTAGGCTGCTGGTTTTATTTTGCTTTTTTTTTAAATAGCATATTGTAAAAGGGTTTTGGAAGGCAGCCTTACAGGTCTGAGCCCTCCATAAAAAGGAGGTTTCTAGTCTCTTAAAAATCTGATTGTTCTTTAATAAAAAACCAACTTTAAAATCACAACTATTAATACAATATTATTTAAAAGA
>MU225886.1:229323-252484 GCA_018584345.1 Thuja plicata
GTTTCGCAGTTTGGTGTTGATAGAATTATAAGGTGGATCACCACGTAGCTGGGAGGTCTCACATGGTAGCAGCAGAGAGAAGGTTCTGATTTTTGCGGCAGAATTACATAGCCTTAAGGTGGCGCAATAGCCTGTTCATCACCACGACACCCTATACAATTGGTTGCGGGTGACATGGAATCTGCAGTTTGGACATGGGCATAGTGGCAAGCAGGGAGCAGCCAGCACTATCCTCACTCCACCATTGGAGCCACGTGAGAGCTGGGCCCTATGACGAATTGCAAGTAGAACAGCAGCAACCCGCGTGGACATATCAAGGCCACAAATGGTTATTGTTTGGCACCCGCAGGAAAGCGGAAGGCAAGAGATGTATAGATGTTAGGGTGTATGGAGACCATTGAGCCGTGGGAAGGATAGTAGTGAGCAGCCAGCGATCATCTTGTTTTCATGTGAAGGCTCCAGGTGGCATCTCAGGTTCATTTTAATAATTCAGTCCAAATTTATAATAAATCTTTAATGCTTGTATGAGGGGTGGATGTATCACTTGGGGTAAGGGTTGTTTAAACACATATGCTGGAAATATGCTTGTTTGAAGATTGAGTTTTGAACAATGGAATTGAAGTCATTTCGAAATCAATAGAATTGTAAATTGAATGGTATTTCCAGAACTTGTAATATTGGAATGTGATTGAATAAGAGTTAAGCTTGATAAATATACGAGGAAGTTGTGATATGTATTTGTCCAAATCCTTTCAACAATTATACAATAAGAAAATAAACTTAGAGCTTGCAGGCAAGTTTAATCAGAGTTGTACACGGATCTTACAGTGATAGCCGAACAACTGTTTGACGAAATGCAAAACACATGATTTGCTTAGAAATTGGTAGAATTTACATGGTTTTTAGATGAGGCCAAGTTAGGCTCATTCCAAGAGGCATGTCCTTATAAATAATAATGAATAGACATGTCCCATGAAGGGACATGTCTCTCCTAGCCTCATTCCCAATATAAATGAAAGAGAGATTGTTGCATTTGGAAAACACATAAAACATACTGTTATTACATTTTCAGCTATCCTAAAACTTAACAGACTACAACTTGGCAAAATTGTTACTTTAGGCAGCAGTATGTGAAATTTCTTTCTTCTCTCAACAATAGGGAGGCTCCCTTCTTACTGCAGGTGGCTTCAATAAAATCTGAACTGTACTACAAACAGTTCCTCTTGTTACAATAATACCGGTGGCTTAAGAATTGACGTAAGAACAATGCTTAAGATATCAATCTACTTTAACTAAAATTGAAACAAATGTAAGAGAACAAAGTCTCTTATATCTACTTTAGATGATTATTCTAAAACCAGAATAAACGAGAAAGCACAAAGTCTTTCGTCAAATACCCTCTACCTAAATAAACTTCTATCACTGAAGCTCAAAATCTTCAGCTTCGAATTGTTGCAGCCACTACTATTTATATTAATCCTGATTTTTGAAGAACAAAGTCTTCAGAAACTTGAATCAAAATGCTCCAATGATCCACACAAGACAACTATCAATTTGAAAAAGGATTAACAAATGCAACATAAGAATTCATTCATCAATTTTCAAGATAAACAACACAAAGTTTGCTAGTCCATGTTCCTTTATTCAATTGTTCAGCTTTGCACAATGAAACTCAAAGTTTTCAAAATACAAGAGATTTGCATATAATTTTCTTGCACACAAAAAAAGATGAAAAATTACAATAGGTCTCACTCCTTTATAGAAGAAAAGGAGAGGAAAGTGGAGAAGAAAGGGGAAACCCTTAACCACTTGACTTATTCAATGTTTATCCCTAACTAACTAACTTTGACTTATTCAATGTTGCAGGACCTAATGTACATGCAACATGATTACATGGAACTACGTTGCATGTGATACTATCGCATGCAATTACATTATGCAATCTATCAAAAATTCTACACCTATTCTACCAAAACTTAAAAAACACTAAGTGCTCCAATAACACTTCAAAGGAAATTTATACAAGTCTCAAATTGACAAAGAGACTTATGAACTACAGATGGATCCGGTGTTCCTGTATGCTAAGCAATAGTCGCAGTCTTGCGTGCTACACTTGCTGCTTTTGAAACCACACCATTGTACCCACCAAGGTTATTCTGTAAATGATTCAGGACACTTTTAAAACCTGCCAATTTGTCCGTGGAGTTCAAACTGAAAGTATAAACTTCAAGCTCTTGACAAATGACTTGTGCAAATTCTGTCATAGCATGTTCCTCTGCTACAAGTTCACCATCCTCAACCATCAATTTACATGTCATCTCCTCAAAGGTTTTGACAATGACACTTTCCTGCTCTTTGCATAACTATACGGCCTCATGGATCTCTGTTATCAAGTTTTTCAAAACCTGCTCCTTATTAGCCATTTGATCCAAAAAAGTCAAAGTACATCTCTTTTGAAGAGATTATTTCATATGCACATAGAACATCAAAATCAGCCTCCGCCATCTTTTTCCACACATCTAAGTCTTCACTTAGAGTTTTCATTTGTTGATCAAAAGATGTAACCAGCTCATGCAATTGGGTGATTGTCTTCTTGATATTCCTGAACACTCGGTAAGCATCTTTGATGACTAAAACCTCTTGTGTTTCTAATTGGCTGCCCCAATCATCTACAACTTTTACACTTTTCTCAAGTTACACCATACGTTGTTCTGTCTCCCCTGAAAGCAAATTAACCTGCTGTGAAGAAGAACTCCTTTGTTCAAGGGCTTCACGGAGACAGGCATTCTCTGCTTTGAGCGGATGCTTTTTCTCCCAAAGCTTATCGGTCCTCTTTGTAAGTTGATCCACTGCATCTTGAGCATCCAATTGACACCCCAATCGTGTCTGCTTACCAAGTTCAATCCTGGTGATTTTTTAGTCTGTTGTTTGAAGTTCTTCAGCTGGCTTATCTGAAAGTGGTTCAGCTACCTTAGCATACTTAATCAACCATGACCTTGGAGACCACTTTTGCCTTCTTGTTCTTCAGAACCCGAGTTTTGTTCTTTGGTGCAAGATCAAACTCTTCAAGAGGAACCTCCAATTTCTTCCTCTTTTGAGTAACAACACCCAACCATGGAGGCAAGATGGAGGAAGGGGAACGATCAGTTGTAGCCATAGTGGTTACTGGGTCTGTTTGTGAAGTAGTGGGAGCATTCATGACAAGTGCTTCAGTCTAAATTGATGCAGAAACCGAGCTCCCTTGTGCAACTTCAACCATGAATACAACAAATTGTGCAGAAGTTACATTGGTCTCTGTTATGAGCGCATCCGTCTTGGGTGGATTTACAGGATATGCATCAAAGACATGTGCCAAATCATCCTTCAGTGCTGGGGCACCAGCAGAAGAAATGGGCGTAGCAGGCACTATTACAGAAGAATGTATTAGCAGCATATGCATAGTGAAAGAATCAACATCTGTGTCAAGTGGTGACATGGGAGCTTCCTCTGATTCAGGTGTTGATTCATGCATCGCCTATATTTCATCCGCCTTTTGTGATTGTGGTATTTCAAGAGCACCGGATCCTGCAATTCATCCTCGCTATCTGAGAGTCGGATCATCTCAGGCCCTTTCGCTTTAGATGTGGCTGCAACGGGTGTGGGAGCCTTAATCATAAGCTTCCCTCCTTTGATAGCCAACTTCTGAACGCTTCTGATCTCTGATGCAGAAGATTCTCCTTTTCCTTTTCCCCTAATTTCAGACTTAAGACCCACAAGACCAGAAAAATCAAAATCCCTACTCAACTTGATCTTGATGCTCTTCAAACCTCTCCTCTTCAACCAAATGTTAGTGTTGGCTAAAATACTCTGGAATTTTTCCCAAATGGATAAGCTTTCTTTCATATTCCAGCATGGAGGTAGAATTGGTAAGTTCTTGATGCGATTTTTCTGATATTTTGGATCCAGAATATCGTTATCATCCTCTACACCATCAGGGATCTGAGCAAGATTGAAGTCCACAATCTATTTGACAGTAAGCCGGCAGTAATCCATCTTGGAGATGTCTATCTTAGTACGGAGTTCAATCCAGATGTCTTCGAGACGATGAATGTTAATAAACTGTCTCCTGATCTTGTCATTCATGCCTCCAATCAAACGAGCTTCTGGCCATGAATTTCTTTAGATTTATTTCTTGGAGTTCAAACTCCATGCCCTTAGCTTTTGGCACCATGTCTAGTGAATAACCCCCAATCCTTAATGGATTGCGTGAAGAGATACCAACTCCAGGCCTATGCAACGTAGACTGATAAGCTTGAACTACCATGAGTTGTTGAGCTAACTCCATCAGGATAATTTTATCTGTAGGATATCTAGACAAGGTGTAGGGCTCTTTCTGAAATATCCAACTCTCAGATAAGTGAAATTTGGAAATTGTAGGAGGAAGCAACCATATTCACTCACTTTGTTCCAAGCTTCATCTGAAACTCTCTTGTTTGGGAGTTCTTTGTCAAAAAGGCACCTGAAATGTCCAAAGAAGGCATCTTGTATTCTCCGATAATGGATGCGACTTGATCTTAGAGGCAACTGATCGAAACACTCCCAAACAGGTACCTGCAATCGGTCCCCTTTGGTAGAAAGCCCTAAAAAAAGACCCTAGGGCAGCAGCAATATAGACTAAGTAAGAATTGATGTAAAAGGTACAAGTACTTGTAACTTGCGCCAGTTGCTCATCGAGAGTATCGCTTATGAGTTCTCCCCAAAAGATCCTTTGCCTTGACTTGATGATCAGGGAAAAGTATTTGTACATCCAAGACTCAAAAAGATTGGATTCCTTGAGACCTCTGATTCTACTCAACAAGGTAATGAGATCATGGATCTCCTCCTTGAACTCCGATCTATGCATCCCTTTCGGCCATCTTGCAAGATTGGGCCTCTTAGTGATCGACCAGTGATCGTTGATGTACTTCATGCAAGCTAATTTCCTGTTTTCCCAACTTTTAAGTGCTTTCTCTACAGTTAAGTTCATCACAACCGGAGTCTGAGGAACTCTAAAAACCTGGTCAATGGTATCCGGATCTAGGCTGATTACAACTTTCCCATCCTGATCCTTGATGGTTCTGGAAACAGGATCATAGTTTTTAGCACATGCCATTATAAACTCGGGCTCCAACGCTGCCGTAGGGAAAGTGGAAACATGATGGATATAGCTTTCCCTAATGCTAATCATGTTGTCTTTCGTTGATGTGTTCACCCTCAGAAACTCATCCATATCAAGATGTCCAATTTTGGTATCTCGAATCTCATCCACATATGAAGTGATCTGAGATGGAGAAATCGAATTCTGATACCTATCATACTAGTACTTCATCTTCTTTTTATTCTTTCCTTTCAGAGATGTGGATCCTTCTGGCATGACAAGGTTATCTACAGCAGTAACTGTGACATGAAAATTCTAGAATATGAGAACATCATCATAAAGAATGGAAAGATCCATCAAGCAACATGATTTGGGGTTAAATGCAGCCCTTACGGTGGAGAAAAAACATGGAAAAGTGGGCTTTTCAGCATACTTTACATGTGTTGGACAGCAAGTCTGAACTTTGAACAAGGAGATTGGCAAAATGCTTTTTGCTAATGAGCGAATATTCCATATGTACGGTGGTCTTTTTGGAAGGACGTGCATATGTAGGGAAAGTCAAAAAGATCACAAAAGGTGGGCTTTTTTGGCTATCTTGCATGTTGGAAGTTTACATTTCTCTTTTGACATGTAAATGTGGAAAAGGTGGGTTTTTCATCACATTTTGCATATAGGGCAGCACTTGGTCTTTTCACCATCAAGAACGGGGTTTTTAATCCCGACTGCATATGGGGATAAATGAAATCCTCATATGCAACTTAGAAGAATATGAGAGATAGAAGATGGAAATGGAAAGACAAAACACATGCAAAACTAAAAGAATTGAAAATGTACATAATGCAAACAAAGAGAAAAGAAAGAAACTCCATACCTTCTCTTGTGAAATGCAAAGAAAAACAACTCTCTCTCAAGCTTGAAATTGTGGAAACAATTCAAGAATTTCGAATTTTGTAATGTCCCCGTTTTTAGGCACATGGGATTAGCTTATTTATGTGACCCTCGTAGGCTAATCGGGATGTTTGAGGGGGTCGTGTGGCAGAGCCAGTGGTCAATTTCCACTCTGGAGGTCTATGATGCCAGGATTGCTCTTCGTTTGGGTCAGATTGACAGACTTACTATTTATAGTAAGTGTTTATTTTGGGTGATCGTCATAATTGTTATTTATAGCAGGGCACCTGTGCATTGGTATCAGTGGAATTGTGGATTCATTTGCAGAGTTTCCAGTTTGAGAGACTTACTAATTTTAGTAAGTCTATTTTTGCCAGTTTCCATTTATGGCAAGGTGTCCGTTCAGTTGGTTGACAGAGCAGAGCAATTGGATTGGCTCGGGTTGATAACATTGTTAATTAATTAAGCCATGCTTAATTAATTATCTCTTGGAGTTTATTTATTTAAGTCAAATCATTATTATTTAATGATACCTTTTTACTTTGGGTTTGGACTAAAATATTTATGAGGGGTTATTATTATTTGAAAATGATAAGCTTGTTATTCGAATCTTTACATCATAAGTTTGGAGCTTAAGTTATGAATTGAGTCAAGAAGAAGATTTGTTATCGAGCCTTCATGATCAAGTTTCAGCTCTATATAGAGGCTTTCGAAATCCTTCATTATTATCTCTGAAAAACTTTGAAACTTATGAACTTGTGTGGTTTTGGAATGAGGGTTTGGTGGATGAGTTGTTTGCAAAGAATTGTGAATTCTTTGTGGGATCTGCCCTTTGAATCAGCTTAGTGCTGATGAATTGTGGACGTGCGGCTAGCATTGAGAAACTGGTCGAGTTGATACTTATCATTGTGAAGAGCAACGTTTCAAGCTTGGGCATGGGAGTGACTGTTATTTGCCATACCATTTTGTTACATGCAGCGGCAAGTTGTTGGAAGCATACACCATCCGTCATCAACATAAAGCTGCACTCTTCTTGCACATTGCGGGCCATACAGAGTGAAGAATAAATTTCACGTTTCAGCCGCAATTAATAATCGCTGCGTTAAATGTTATAGTTTAACGTTATTATCTTCTATGGATTCTAATTGAATTTCTACACTTGATTTCCATATATTTGATGATTGTGAATTCAATAGTGATGCATTGAAATGTTGTAATGCGATTTGATATCATTTCAAAATAAGAATAGAACATACATATATATTTGTTGAAAACTTTAAAAAGAAATCAAATTCTAGCTTTCCAGAGTTCTTGCAGTTGAATCCTAAGGAAAGAGCCAGTCAAGCTCATTACAAATTTAGATTTTGAATCCAAACTTGGAGATATATAGGCCAAGAGTTTGATTAAATCTTCATACTCAATCAATGCATTTGCATGAGTCAAAGAGAAATGAAGGACAAATGTCCTCCATGCATTTTCGAATTGCTTAAAATCAGTGTTTGCCCTCCGGGGTAAACTGAATTGAACAGATACATATAAAGTAAAGTACTCAACAGAGAAAGTATAACAGCATTATCTTTATTGATTCATAACATCAAGTACAAAGGTATTCTCACATATCATTACTGAAGAGAGAAACGCATACATATAGTGTCCGAGGGGATGCGAGGCGAACCGTCGCATCCATGTAACTCCCTCGGACGGACTAACCGTCTAACTACCAATTCATCGGACAACAATCAACAACAAACTTTGAAAATGTCAACAAAAAAACGTGCCCTAGTTGTATTCGGATTCTTCATGCAAAGTGGAAGAAAAACAGCACTTACTACATGAGAATGCATTTCATTTTAAGCTTTGAAGGAAACATTTTTGTTTCAAGGAGAGAATCTTACCAAGAAACTATGAAAGCATCCAAAAAACACAGTGATCTAATGGTGGATTATCGGAAAATGATTGCATACAAACAGCACTTTCTTCTTTCTTTCTTTGTGATGCCCTAGACGGGCTTTCCTTTACAAAACGCAGCTGTGTATGGAAAGATTTTTATGCAATCTGTATAAAAAACGCCGCCCAAAGATTTTGCAGCCTTTAGTGGAGAGAAAAACGGGTTTTAATAACCATAGTGCAAATGAATAGGGCATCACTTCCTTTCGAAATTTATGCCATAAGACATAAAAACAGCGCCTTGGTTTTCTAAAGAAAACTGTAAGTGTTCGAAGGAAGAATGACGGATTTTAATGAAGTGATTACATATATTTCGATATGCAACTTCTTGTAAAAATGCCACCATTAGCTTAATAAACTATAAAACGCACTTTTTAACAGCCTTTGCTCATATGCAATCTGTCCAAAAATCTACGCCATGCACTTTTTAAATGAAACCAAAGTCTCTTAAAGAGGTATGACGGGCTTTTAGAAAACCTTCGCATATGTTAAATGACTTGAAACATATGTATATTGAAGAAAAATCGCCACCATTAGCTTTAAGTTATAAAACGCACTTTTTTAAATAACTCAAAGCATATATGTAATCATTTTCAAAAAGCCCACCTTGCACCTTGTTGCATGGATAGTAAAACTTTAAATAATATCTGCTTTAATGTATATGCAAATCTTAATAAAAAGCCCACCAATGTGAAGGAGAAACATAATCTTTTATATGCAACCTTATGTTTTTTTTGGTTTTTTTTGACATGATATGCAGACAAGTTTAAAAAGCCCACTATCATTAAAAACTATAGGTAAAACTTCTCAGAATGTTGTGAAATTTTAAAGTGGGACTTTAAATCCACTTTACATATAACCAACATTCCTACTTCGTGCAATTAGCAAGAAAAAGTCCACTTTTAAAGACTTTTAAACAAAGCGTGCAATCTGTCAGAAAAACCCCACTGGCAGGACACTTTAAACCTCTATAACCTGAGCTAGACAACTCCGATTGACACCTACGATAGCTCAAAACGAGCGGAAATTCGAAGGCCACAAACCTAAGGCAAAATCAAGACCAAAAACTATACACAAAACCGAGAAAAAAAAGGAATATCTTAAGAGACTTCAGAAAACAACTGCTTTTAAGATGTAAAAACAGAGACAAATCAAGGGATGACTGATTTCCTCAAACAAACACCTTTCAAAGCATTTAAAACCTTAAAGAGAACTCCTACCAATATAGAAAAATTGCGTAGGGTTGCTCAATTTTGTGGATGCAAAATTGAGGACAAAACTCCTGATAGGAGCAGCAACTTTGGATGGCAATGGGGAGGGCCAAATAAAGTTGTAAGGTATCTTGAGATCCCATTCTCAATTTCCTCCTCTTCCTAGAATGTGGGACTGGATGTACGCAAAAATTAATAGGAAACTTAACAGTTGGAATAGGGATTTCCTGTCATTAGCAAAAAGAATTCAAGTTTGTCAAAACAAATTGTCTTCTTAAACTATTTATTACACTTCAGCTTGGTTTTTCGTTGGATATCAGATTAACAAAGTGCAGAAACCTTTCAGACAGTTCTTGTGGTCTGATGGCAGGAGTATAGACAAAAAACATGTCATTGTTGGTAATGGTGCTGCTCTAGTAAAACTCAAGGTGGACTTGGGCTAAAAAATCTTTCAAGATCAAAACAAAGCATAGCTCTAGCAGTTAAATGGATTAATGGGGCACTCAAAGGTGAAGAACCATGGAAACTATTAATGAGAAGAAACATCCAGGAAGCCTATATAAAAGGGGCCAAAAAATGGAGAGGATTTAAGTCATGATATATTGTTTGGAAAGTTAAATGCTATCCCCCTAGGGTCTAATCTATTCTGTAGTATATGGAGAGCCTGGGAAATGTGTAAGGTATATTTCAAGCAAGTTGATGCTATAAACTACTCAAACAGTGAGATTGCTGGGTATATGTCATGTCCCCAAATAGTCATTAATTGGCTATTTAATTAATAAAGGAATTTAATTATTTACTATTAATTACAAATTAATATTAAATAATTACAAAACAACCTTAAGTTATTTGTTGTTTAATAAAGTAGTTCCCTTACGGGACATTTCCCTTACGGGCTACAACCGTTTGGTTGTGAGTAAAAGAGACGGGATTGCACAGACAGAGACATGCTTGAATAATTTAAAATACTGGATACGGGAATAAGACAGATTTTGCTCTTTGCTTGAAGAAAAGACAAAATCGACCTTCCTTTCGTTGGACTATGTCCGGCCTAGTGGAAACCGATTTGGGAGAAATAAGGACAATTGAAGAAGATTGAATGCCAAGTGTTGCTTGCCGATAAAAAAAGGGAGCCAGACCGTGTGGAATCTCTGCGCAAACCTCTTCCATTGCACACATTATGACTTGACAGACTCGGAGGTCCTGTGCTAAACGACAAGGAGTGTCGATTCATCAAGGCGGAACGGTTTTTGCCAAATGACCAGAAGTGACGCAATTGGGATGTTTGGGTGGCACATCAGACTGGCATCTAAGGCAACACACAGAAACATCATAAACATCCGGACGCATCAGCGGGGAAAGTCAAAGGCAGCGAAACATACAATATCGAGCGCAACGGGGAACATGAAGTTTATTCGTGGTTGGGTGTTACGGATCAGCGTGTCAGAGGGTAGAACATCCGCAGGTGGTAAATAAATGGAGATACAATTACATTCCATACCAGGTACCAACGATTGTTCATATCCAAGTTTTCATATGTAATATTCGAATTTCTCAGAAGTATATTCATTGCATTTGGTAAGCAAATTGGTTGATAATTTATGGTGGCTGTAATTGTTCATTACCAATAGAGAAATCTGGGTCATGTAATTATTTATCTACGTTCACACTCCCATATATAGTTGAACATATAGAACAATGAGTCTGTGGAAATTGCACCAGTATTCAAGGAATTTTACACTGGTATCAGAGCTTTTAATCCTGCCAGCCTGTGGGGGTTAGAATTGGTGCAAATAGGAAAAAAATATTCTTTTGAATATGCCATCAGGCCATTACAACTTTCAAAATACTAGAGAACGTCAAAACAGAAATCCGACCAGCCCATCTAGTTCAACTCCTCATTTTGAAATTGAAGAAAGTCATACTGAAATAGACGAAGATATAATTTTTGAATACACCAATAATATGGCAGAACCAGAAAATAATAGGGACTTAATTGCGGCATTGATCAGAAGTCAACAAGATATGCAAAACAAAATAAATACTATGACCAATTTGATGACTCAATTCATGACTCAAAATTTAAACCAAAATCAGAATGAAGGTGGTCGGGATGAACGTTCAGTTAATAATAATCAGCCGGAACGTTCAGCATCAGCCAGACCTTATATGCCAAATTTTACTCCACAAAATTTACATCCAGAACAAGAACCTACGGTTAGAGAAGTGCAGGATGAAATTTTGAATGATTGGGACTCAGCTGGGGCAGCATTTAGATCTCACATGACATTCAGAGAGTACATGGATGTCAAAATGAAACATAGACCACATAGGGGAAGAAATTTCAATAGTGAATTACAAAGAAAATTTGGGAAAATGTCCATTCCTTATTTTGATGGCACAGGCAAAACCACAGCCAGGGCTTGGGTCCAAAAGTTAGACACATATTTTCAACTAAACCCAATGAGAGAGGACGAAGCTATTAAATATGCAGCTTTACACTTGGATGGGGTAGCACATGAATGGTGGCATCATGGACAAGTCACTTTGAGCCATAATTTGGTAGATACGTATTTGGAATTCACTGAACGTCTTATTGACAGGTTTGATTCCAAAGATCCGGAATTACACTTAAAAGAACTAACACAGCTGAAACAAACAGGGACAGTTGAACAATACATAATAGAATTTGAAAAATTGGCCGTGCTTGTCACTGAAATCTCCGAGCGAAACAAGATTGTACTTTTTATTGATGGACTTGCTGATTCTTTGAAAGGGTGGGTTAAATCTTTATATCCTACCACACTGCAAATGGCTATTAAGAAGGCTAGAGATCTAGAACCTTCTTCAAAAGGAAAAACATGGAACAAGAATCTTCAATCAAAATTGGATAAAGACCAAGAGCTTCCAAACAAAGACACCTTTCCAAAATCTAGGTTTGATAAAGAAGAAAGGGATGAACTCAGAAGGCGTAAATTGTGCTTTAGTTGTAAAGAATCATGGCAGCCAGGTCATAGATGTTTGGGTAAAGGGAAAATACATTACATTGAAGTACTATCAGATGATGAAGAAGATGGGGAAAATACAGATCCAAATATTAAAAATACTCAAAAGTGTTCTGCCATAGAACAGGAAAATAAACAGCCAAGTGGTACAATAGCTTCTATGACGGGAATTCCTCATTACAACATTTTCAGGGTAAGAGGGGTATTACAGGGTCAACGAGTTATTGTCATGATTGATAGTGCATCTACTCATAATTTTATTGATGTTGCTCTTGTTAAGAAAAGGGGTTTACATATAGTTAAACATGAGGGTTTTGATGTGAAAGTAGCAGGTGGTACTAATTTAGTCAGCACACATAAAGTTCCACAATTGAGTATTGCTCTTGGTAATTATATGGTAACAGATGATTTTTATGTAATTGATTTAGCAGATAGTAATGTTGTCATGGGAATTCAGTGGATGGAAACTTTGGATAAATATTCGCAGAGTTTTATACGTATGGAATTCTCTTTCAAGGTGGATGGACAAAAGGTGATTCTCTGGGGAATGTCGAATGGTGGACCCAGAGTTGTCTCTGCTAAAAGGATGGAAGCCATTTTCCATCATGGGGAGGTTGCTTGGTCAGCACAGTGTTTGATCACTTCAAAGGTAACAGGATTTGAAACTAAGCACTATTCAGATGATTTGTTGTAGATATTAGATTCTCACAGCCTAGTTTTCAGTGATAATGGAATATTAGGAGTTGGAATAATAGGAGTTGTAAGTATTTAGCCCTCCTTCAAGGTTTCTCTATTAGGAGTTGGAATAATAAAGGTATTTCCTCATTGGATAATCTTTGTTTAAGGCGAGAATTTATGAATTGGGAGCAACTGAAAGGCAATTTCAAATTGAGTGAAAGTAGCAAGAGAACATTCTCAATTTTGAATAAAAATCTCTCTAAACTGTGAAAACCCTTTAAAAACATGGATGAGCATACCTTTTTCTCTAAGGTCAAGTGGGTAAATGGAACCCTCCTTCTCAACAATAAGCTTAAAAGTATATATCATTTCCTTACATTAACCCATAGTTCCCAGACTCAAACTCGCCACAGACTAGGCAAGGCTAACCTAACTCAAGACTCAGGACTCGACAAGCCTCGGAAAAGTGAAAAAACCCAAGAAATTTAGAGATTTTTAAGGATTTAAAACTTGTTTCATGCACCCTTTATTAAATAAACCTTAAAAACACAATAGCATCATCAAATAGAAGCTAAATTGATCACATACACAAGTTTACATCAATCACATAAGTATAAACTATAAATACAAATTGTAGCTTCAGGAAATAGCACACCTGATATATAAATATTCCAAAATAAATACAAAACTCATGGAATATGAAATCCATGGCATCAAAAGTTCCAAAAAAATATTAAAATGAAAACTACAAGTCTATGGCTTAACCGCTCAGAGGAGCAAGAATCCTTCCTATGAAGTTATCTAACGTAGGTCCTAGATGATGTAATGTCCCCTCCTTAGACAAGTCAATTGGCAGATGAGGTTGGCTTATCAATTGGTTCTTGTAGGCTAGCAAATTGTCTAGGGGACCCTTTCAAGGGCTTATAGAGACATATCAGGGCTTTGAGAGCTAGTTTGACTAGTTTTGGGCAATCTCCTAGATTTTAGGAGACCCTATTTTTTAGGGATGGGCTGGAAGTTGGCAATGACATACCAAGAGATCTCAAGGATCAGCCCGAAGACTTCCAGCACAGTTACTTTTTTTTAGGAGAGTTCCTATTTTTTAGGAAGGGACTTTCAGTTTGCTCGCAGTGGTCAGACAACGTCAGTGGAAAGGGAGTATCAGATTGAATTCAGATCGCGGTCTAGATGAGCAAGCTATGAATAATTTGGAAATAATTTAATTATTTCCTAAGTTGGGGATTAATAAAATAATAATAAAAGTGATTATTAAAATCACTTTATAATATAACAATAAAAATATAATAAGGTGATGGTATGGCACAACTCCCTAGGCATTGAAATTAAGTTATAACTTAAAGGAGGGCCACTTTTCCATGTAAATGATGGCCTTGAGGGGGTTCGAATCCCTAGGTGGGAAATTAAATAAAATAAAACATTATTTATGGTTGTTAAAAGTGGGAGAACACTAGATGCCATTTGAATTAGCTTGGAGGGAAAGCTAATTGAATAAAGAGAGCATTTTGGAGGCAAATTCATTCATCCAGACTTGTGAAAAAATTATGTAATTTGTGTGAGAGCCTTGAGCAGGGGTTTTCAGCAGTTCTAAGCTTTCTGAGAATGAAATCTCTCAGAGAGATAATTGCTTCAATACAGAAGGGCTTCAATACAGATCGATTTTGGAGGAGGAGAAGCTCTTGTTTTCAGCAAATAGCAGGGCAGATATACAATGGCAGACTTTAGAATTGTCTCAGAATTGTAGATCTAATCATTTACAGATTGCTAGCAGCCGTACCACCTTCTACAGATCAATTAGTCTTAATTGTTGCTGGGCGTGAGACTTCTTGAGGAGTTTTGGACAGAATTAGCCCTTCCTATCATAGCTGTTGCAGATCGGGCTTTAGCAAGGCTTTACCAGTGCTTTTCAGAGATTTTAAGACAGCTAGAGCATTGCATCAGGCCGTACAGCATCAGACCATTCTGGAACAAGACTCAGCAGGGACGTGTGGAATCCAGTCAGTAAACAACAGCATGGAATCAGTAATTTTATCAAGAGGCTACAGTACATTGCTATTACCAGCAAGTCCTGAGATTGAAAATTAACTGAATTCACAAATGCTGTCAATATAAACAACAGATCTGATATTACTAGGAGTCTCTGAGTCTGAAATTCGAGCACATTCACATTTACAATCAATATATGATTTCAAATTATCCTGGTACGGTTCTGTGTATTGTCTCTGAAGGAAAATTGAATTAAAACAAGTTATTAAGCATTAGTCCAGTTTGGCGTCTAGTTTAGTAGCAATTGTTTTTATCTAAATTTATGCGTTGCAAAAATCGGCATTGACTCTAAAACTTCAAAAAACTCATAAAAAGCTAAAAACCTCAAAAAATCAAAAAAATTAAAAAACACAGCATAAAACACAGAGAAATCAGAATTGTTTGTAAAAAATCTGACTTAGTCAAAACAATATTTGGGGTGCATCACTACAGTGGTATTAGAGCTCAGACAATTCCTGTCATCCTGTGAACAACATTTAGTTATTGGATGAGTGACCAGCATTATTTAACTTATACTAGGAGAGGAATTCACAGGTCCGATTTTAGAGTCAATGATACTTTGGCAGACACCATGGCTAAGAAAGAGAAAGAAAAATCTAGGTCTCTTAGTCCCAGTGCCAGGATGGAGAAAAAATTCGACACTATGATGGATATGATGTCTCATATGTTGGGACAAATGGTTAGGCATAATCAATCACGTCAGAAGCAGCCTCAGCATACCACTCATACAAAGGAGAGCAGGCCATAGGGGGCGTACTATAGCATCTAATTCAGTTCCGAGGCCTTTACAACTAGTTTTCACTCCACGGGAGGAGTCACCTAATCCATGGGGTCGTGGGCTTGAGTTACAGATTTCAGTGGCAGAAGAGATCAGGCATTATTACACAGAGTATATGACCCTACCACCCAAGGTCAGAGAGTTATTAACCCTTGACCAATTTATTGGACAAAAAAGACTCAGATCAGGTTCAGCAAGCAGAGCATATTACAGGGCTCCATAGGGTAACGGGGATTTCCAGCAGGCTGCGGACATGTTGACCTTGCTACATTTTGATAGAGGTGAGAAGATAGATAATTACCTATTGCTGAAGCCTATGTCAGAGGAGGAGGCAATTAGGTTCGCCATTTTGCACTTAGATGGTGTGGCCCATGAGTGGTGGTATCACAAGTTGATTACATTGCGGTATCGCTACATTACCTCCTATAATGAGTTCACCAATAGACTCATCAAGTGTTTCGATCGTAAGGAGCAAGAGATGTATTTCAGGGAGCTTGCACAACTCAAGCAGTATGGGTCATTAGAGGCATACATATCTGAGTTCCAAAGGTTATCAGTGATGGTGACAGATATCTCTGAGAGGAGGTTGACAATACTTTTGGTTGAGAGACTTTCAGATCCTTTGTGCAATTGGGTGAGAGAATTTGACCCACCCACATTACAGCTTGCCATGAAGAAGGTTAGGAGCAAGCAGCATGCTGATTCGAGGAATAAGTCTTCTTCCAAGCACTTCCTAGGCAATAAAGACAAGAAACCATTTCATAAAACATCAGAACAGCAAAAGAAGCATTTTCAAAAACCCAATGATGAGTCCCTGAATGACTTGAGACACAAGAATTTGTGCTTCAAATGCAAGGAATCATGGAACCCTAAGCATAAGTGCACTTCAAAAGGGAAGGTAAACAAGATGGAGTACCTTTCAAGAGATGATACTAGTTCTGAAATTTCAGATCAGCAGACTGAGCATAGTGACAATCAAGGAGAAAGTGCATCAGAAGGGTTAGTTAAGGAGCAGGAAGATGAGACACCTGTAGCATGCCTTTCTAGCATTTAGAAAGAGGGATCATTCAGGATGAGAGGGGTCTTAGCAGAGCAGCGAGTGATCACCTTACTTGACACAGGAGCCACACGTAATTTCATTGATGAGGGACTCATCGCTAGGTGTGGAATACAAACAGAGGAGTTTTCGGGATTCAGAGTGAGAGTGGCATATGGATTTGTACTCACTTGTACTCGGAAGATTCTCAACCTCCCTTTGAAGTTGAATGATTATGAGTTTCAGGCAAATTATTATGTTGCGAGTTTGGGCGAGATGGATGAAATGGCTTCACATGATTGAGGATTTCTATCTCAATGTACAGACCATGGAGATGAGGTTTCAGGTAGATGGGAGGAAGCATGTATTGAGGGGTGTGACAAATGGCAGCATTCGCACAGTGTCCTTGAGGATGGAGAGGTTAATTTGGCATGAGAAGGAAGAGTGGGCAGTAGAGTGTGTGTTGATGCCTACAATAGTTGAGCAGCAGAAGCGGGACTATCCTCCACAGATACAGGAGATATTAACTAGAGACAGTAAGGTGTTTAGTGTCATTCCACCAAGTAGACCACCAAACAAGGGGTATTGAGCACATCATTGAGTTAGGTGAGGGTGCAAAACCCGTCATCATCACCTCATACAGACACCCCAAGCGACTCAAGGATGAGATACAAAAGACAATTAAGGAGTTGCTTGATATGGGGCATATCAGACCTACTAAGAGCCCATTTGCATCTGCAATTGTGTTAGTTAAGAAGGATGGGACTCTATGCATGTGCATAGACTACCGGTCTCTGAATAAGAAGACAATAAAGAACAGGCATCCCAAACCTGCATAGATGAGTTGATTGATGAGCTGCTCGGGGCATGTTGCTTCTCTAAGATCGACTTGAGGTCTGGTTACCATCAGATACGGATGAGAGAGGAGGATGTGGAAAAGACAATATTCAAATGTCATTGTGGGCATTTCGAGTTCTTGGTTATGTCATTCGGCCTAGCCAATGCACCAGTCACATTTCAATCGTGTATGAACAAGGTGTTTCAGCATCGGTTGCAAAGGTTGTGTTGATCTTCTTCAATGACATCTTGGTATTCAAGAGGTCTTGGGGGAAGCACTTGGGGCACTTGGAGGTGTTATACATTTTGGAGAGGGAGTCCTTGTATGCCAAGGAGTCCAAATGCAAGTTTGGGCTGATAGAGCTACGTTACCTGGGGCATATTATCAATGCAGAGGAGTCAAAATTCATCTGGAGAAAATCCGAGCTATTATTGATTGGCCTCCACCCAAGAATTTGTAATATCCCCAAATGCAAATACCATCATCCTGCATGCATCCATCCATGACACCATCATACATCCCACCATATACATATGCATAACAATTATCATTGTCATACATACATATATAGTAGCCATATAACCATGTCATACATAAATAAATCTAGATTGATGTAATTGCATCCATAAAATGATCATGCCATCTCATTATAACATCGCCCTGCATATAGAATTACATCATTGGCACATATCATAATCGCATTGCATTATCACTGCATAAATATATTTGCATCATAACTTAATCATAATTGCATTGATTCATACCATAATCACATTGCATTATCATGTGCTTTCACACTTAGCCAATCCGCATATTAATTGTACTTGTCATTGCATTATCGTGTGTTTCCACACTTAGCCGATTCTCATAATCGGGCTTGTCTAACAATGCATAACCAACATAGGATTACTAATAATCACCGCAATAATCATTCTGATTAGTGCGATGACTAATGGTGACTCTTCATTATTATTATTATGTTGAGAGGTGACTATTCCATCGTGCGTCTTCCATGGATCGAACATATATATATGGAAGATCGTATCAATTGCAAAATCATTGAATATAGAACTCAGAATATAAAATATATAATCCCTTGTGGATCGCTCCATTTAGAGTAGCCAATTGCTAACAGCAATCCCAGGTGCAAGTATTTATCTGCATATCAAAGACGACATCATCTCAGAAGCATAATCATATAAAGATATATCAGAGACAGCTTCCTTGCTCAGCGCATAGAGATAAAGATAAATCAGATACAGCCTGTGCAATACCGCATTGTTATTGTACCAAATAATCTATACATTGCATGTAATTCATTGTACATCAGACACAACATTGGCATCATATCGGACAGCCTGTATATTAGCATAGATCTATTGTATATACCAGAGACAACATTTCAAGGTATTGATCATATATTTCATAGCAATATAAGATACAACCCTTGTATATTGTGATCATTGTTATGCAATTATCCTCTTATTTTGGCAGCGTATGCATTTGGAATTACTAATCATTTACTATCAGTTATCTTTCATTGTAAATTGAGCATCAAATAAGCATTTTGTTATAGCAATTTGAGTTATATTTATAGAATTGTGGAATTTGAAGTAGTGTCTCAAATTAGATAAAAAGGGACATTACAAAATCTCACACAACTTAAGGGAATTTTTGGGTTATGTGGTTTCTACAGAGGCTCTGTGAAGGGGTTTTCACAGCAGGCAACACCTCTCACAGATTTGACGAAGAAAGGGGCTTTCATTTGGACCGAGGAGGCACAACAGTGTTTTGATTAGTTCAAGCAGTTGATGAGCTTGTGCCGAGTACTTGCATTACCAGATTTAACTAGACCCTTTGAGTTACAGTGTGATGCCTCAAGAGAGGGACTTGGTGCGGTGTTGATGCAAGACAAACACCCCATAGCATTTGAGAGTCGGAAGTTGAGGGGGCCAAAGAGGAATTACAATATTTCAGATAAGAAAATGTTAGCCATCATGCCTGCGTTGGCTAAGTTCAGGCAGTACCTTGTGGGCAGCAAATTTGTAGAGAAAACGAATCATAACAACATGAAAATTTTGTCACTCAGCGGGATTTCAACGATCGATAGCAAAAATGGGTCAGTAAGCTCCATGCCTACAATTTTGATATTGCATACATGAAGGGTAAAAAGAATATTGTTGTCGATGCCTTATTGAGGAGACCCCACTTGTATTCTATTGGTGAGATAGCAGATGATTGGCGTGGGTTGATTTCTACCAAGTATGCTAAGGACATATGGGCTTTTGGTATTATTGATGGGACCGTACACGATGACAGATATACATTTGTAAATGATCTCATCATTTACAAGGGGCAAATCCTTTTGATACTAGGGTCGGAGATGAAGATACAAGTACTACGTGCTTTTTACGATGCACCTATGGCCGAACATCCTGGAAACTTTAAGACATACGGGAAAATACAAGAGAGATTCACTTGGAAAGGGCTTAAGTCAGAGGTCCTCAGATATGTACGTAAGTGCCCTACTTGCCAGCTGAATAAACAGGAGCATACTTTTCCCACAGGTTTATTGCAGCTCTTACCCATTCCGAGTAGGAAGTGGGAGTGTATCTTGATGGAGTTCAACACAGGCTTGCCCAAAGCCCAAGGCAAAGATTGTATCTATGTGGTGGTAGATAGACTTACTAAATTTGCCCACTTTTTTCCAATCACAACTACATACACAGCAGTACAAGTGGCAAAAAAAAGTTCCGAGAGGTATTTAGACTTCATGGGTTCCTGAGGAGCATAGTCAATGACAGGGACAGCAAGTTCACGAGTCATTTTTGGCAGGAGCTATTAGGTTCAGTGGCACCGAGCTCACACTCTAAGCACTAGCCACCACCCCCAGACAGAAGTTGTTAATAAATGGGTGGAGGGAGACCTTCGGGACTACATATCAGGGCAGCAAACGGCATGGGTCAAGTGGTTATATCTGTGAGTACTGCTACAACACGATCTACCACATGTCCATCCAGATATCACCCTTTATGGCATTGTATGGGTATGATGCACCTAACTTTTTGAATTTGTTTTTTGGTGACAGTAGAGTACCTAGTGTCAAGGACCTCTTACAGGACAGCTAGGATATCATGGAGGCCTTGAAGGAGAACATCCAAAAAGATCAGAATCAATAGAAACAATATGTCGATCAACGCAAGGTTGAGCATTCATTTGAGGTGGGTGATATGGTATATCTTATGCTGTGGCTCTACATACAATCCACTCTCAGGAAGAGAGGAGACGAGAAGCTTAAGCCATGTTACTATGGACCATTCAGGGTTATCAGGCAGATTGGTGAGGTGGCTTACAAGTTGAAGTTACTAACGAGAGTCGGGTACATAATGTCTTCCATGTGTCTCGCCTTAAGAAGGCGATTGGTCATAATGTGATACCTTCTACAGTGCTACCACCCCCATCATGAGGAGGGGAAACTGATTTTGGTCCCTTAAGCTATTGTGGATACACGTGAGAGGAGACAAAGGAGGGTTATCAGGGAATATTTGGTTAAGTGGAAGGATTTGTTGGTGGAGGACGCTACATGGGAGAGTGAGCACATATTGCAGCATGTAATGTCCCCATTTTCGTGAGTGTCATCTTTCAAAGGATTAGCCTATTTCCTGACCCTCATAGGCTAATGGAGTCGTTTAGAGGGTCCAATTGGGAGAGTTGGAGGCCAATTCCCACTCCAGAGGTTAGGGATGCTCAAGATTGCTCTTCATTTGAGTCAGATCAGAATACTTACTATTTATAGTAAGTGTCTTTTTGGGGTAAATCAAAGTTTCTATCTTTAGCAGGGCACCTGGGTAGTTTCCTAGTAGTACGGAGTTGTGACATTGACGGAGCTTCCAGTTTGGGACTTACTATTTATAGTAAGTCAAATTATGGTCAGAGCTATTTCTGGCAAGGGTACCCGAACTCATGGAATGCACAGTGATTAACTCATTCCTCAGTTGGCTCAGTTTCCGGGACTTGCTATTTATAGTAAGCCAGTGGATGTTAGAGAGGGACCCTTACTATTTTTAGTAAGGCAGTTGGATGCACAATGGATACAATGGTTAACTCCCAGGTTCAATCAGAATTGAGTAATAATGATTAATGATGGAGTTATAATGTTATAATTATTATTAAAGTTGTACTTTAATAATAATTGATTATTAAGTGCATATCATTTATAAATTAAGTGCACTTTATTTAAAAGGGAGATATAAGTGTTAATAAAGTATACTTTATATTGTGCACCAAAAAGGAGGGGTTATAATTGAATATTATAATTGAATTATAACAAAAGCAAATGGTATCAAAAGCTAAGTAATTTTTAAGTTATGCGAAGAGTACTTGTGAAGGTATCTCTTGAGAATTATACAAAAAGCCAAGGCAAGGGAAAATGGATTCATTCATGACTTGGTATTTTCTTTTGTTGTGTGAAGAGAAATTTGGAACAAGGGTTTTAAGTTCTAAGCTTGAAGAATTGTAAATTCTTCCAAGTTTTTCCAGCACTTTGAATTGGCTAAATGTCCAACAAATTGTGCACATGCTATGGCTTTATACAGAAGCCATGATTGAGCTTATTGGAGGTGAAAATTGAAGCTTTGAATCCATAGATTATGTTGAGATTGTTGCAGGTTTAGTAAATCAGTTTGCAATGCAAATTTTGAGCCATAGAAGTCAGCGTGTGGAGTATTAAAGGCAGCCGCAGGGTTTAAAGAAGCCACGTGAGTCACTAGAAGGTGACGTTAGTGTTCTAGAGGGCATGTTTGAGGGTTATGAAATGTCATTGGCTCACTTCTTCATTGGAGTCTATGGATATTAATTTTCAGACAGCTACAATTAATTTAAGACAATATCTCAAGCTGCAATCCATTGCCAGGTTTTTATCAGCTGCAATTTGATTTCAGAATTTAGTAAATAATTTCCTCTTGCATTGTATATGATTTCACTTAATAAGAAAAGCATTTGGTTCAATGCTTTGGAAATTAGTTTCATAATTTTCTTTTTATGAAAAGTTATTATCTTACCTGGCAACATGTTGATGTTAGTTTTGTACCACTACATAACATATAGGAATTGAACACTTGATACAGAATATCAAACACTCAACCCTCTCTTGAAAAGTAATTACTCATGAAGAACATGAGAAAACTCCAAGGTTCCTTACACCAATGGATCCTAACTCAGTTTATTGATGTGATTTGCTGGTTAATCACGTCGGCGGGCTTATGTTGTTCATTCAAGGACATCGGATTCTTGCTATGATGATGATGGGACTTAGCTTTTCAATGTATATTCAACGGATCTATCTCCTTAATTTATATCACTTCCAACTTCACTCATCAAACTCTCACTACTAAGCTACTCACTGCCTTACTACTACTCCTATGGAATGGAAAGATTAGCAAATGGACGGGGACCAACCTAATGAAAGCTTGCTAGCGGCGCTACCTCCATAGATGCAATGATTCAAGGGAAATTGGACTAGAGTACCACACAAGGCTTCCTAACAAGCCGCTAGGATGCTAGTGGCCTAGTATATAGATCCCTATCAAACACTTGCTAAC
>MU225886.1:258676-270910 GCA_018584345.1 Thuja plicata
AAAAGCACACGAGAAAAAGGAGAAAATATAGGAGAAAAAGGAGGAAGGATTTATTACATTTCACGTGGAAAGCAAGAAGTTAATTTCCCTTCTTATAAGAAATCCCTCTAAAAGGTATGTAACTTCATTTTAAGACTTTCATATATATATTTCTAAGACCTTTTCGGTATAAGGCAGGGCAAAATAATTTATGAAATATTTTTAATGTTAATAAATAATAAACTCTAACGAATATGAAATAAATTAAATAGGTAATTTATAGATGTATATATATATATATTCCATTTCTAGACCTTTTTTTATGTAATTAAAATATATGACAATAAAGATAATTAAAATTATATATATATATATATATATATATATAATCATTTCAGATTTACAGGTATGAATTATATTTGAAGGAATTATTCTTTGTCATTAGAGTTTGAAATATAATATGATGTTAATGAACTTAGCTATCTATAAACTTGAATTATGAACCTAAGATTCAATATGAAATTCAAGTTATATAGGGGAAGATTCAAAGACAATTGGAGAAATAAAAATTCCATTGTCACGTTGAGAATTAAAGGAGGATAAAAGTCCTCATTAAGCCAATATATACTGATGACCCTCATATGCATATGTAATTAAGCCCTGGATAGAGGACGCTCTTCCAAGAAGAGGAATGGACCCGATAATGGTCAGCCTATAAGCCCTGAGTGATGCGCTCCAGTGGACGACGGCAAGATCGGGCCAAAGGATTATAGAAGATCCTTATTAAGGTCATGAGCCCGACCTGACACACTTCGCTCAAGAAGTCCCTAAGGATGCACTCCAGAGGATGACAACAAGATTTAATCAAAGGAACAAAAGGGTCCTCATTAAGGTTATGAGCCCGATCTGGTAGACTTTCTTTTGGAGGGGTTAGTAATGGGGTAGATAGCTAGTTAATTAGTTTTCTTTGTATATATTTATCTTCACATTGTTCTTGCTAATATCTCTTATGCAGGTTTACCTTTAAAGAAATGAACCCGGAATACTGGGGACATTACAGTGGTATCAGAGCATGATCTTGCCATCTTGTAGGGTGAATGATAAATAAAAGATCATTTCTGCGAATAGAAAAGAATATAACAAGGTGTGTATGAAGTATATACTGTGTGTATGTTAAATAACAAATCATAATGAGGAGAATCTATAATTGCTTGAGGACAAGCAATTTTGGGAAGGGCGGACTGTAATGTCCTCTTTTCAGATACGAATTTAATAAATTATAATATTAAAATATTATAATAATACAAATAAAGTCAATATATGATTGAATAAGTTTTAATTAAAGATTTAAACTTATTATTAAAAGAAATAAGAAACCATCACAAGTCATCACAAGCCATAATTGATGTGTGTGTATGTAAATTGGATTGAATATTGTTAAGTCTTTACTTAAATAATCAACATTAATAATATTATTTATCAATTCATAATTAAAAATATTAATCAAATTAATATTCAATATTCTAATCAATACTAATAATATTATTAATCAATATAATACTAATAATTAATTAATATAGAAATAATTAATATTATTAATCAATGTAATAATCAGCGAAAATGGAGATACCACATATAAGGATCGATCAGAACAATGCCTGCAATATATCAAAGGGAAATTGTAGAATATACTTTAAATAGAATGTATATGTATATGTTCACAAACAAAATGGATAGTCCCATTTTGCTGTAAATGAGGGAATGCCCTCATAAATTTATGTAAATACTGATCTGGACCTTGGTCCCGAGCTAGACTGGAGGTTTTCTTCTCCATTATTTCCTACCAGTGCCCGCAAAGAATGGAGATTTGTAATTTTAATTTATATTAATAAAATTTTGGCTACGGCCTTTTACCGATCAAAAAAATAATAATAATATATCAATATCAATAATATTAATATTAAATCAACATTAATAACACTCAACTTGGAAAGTCACGACCCTTTGCAAGAATATTTAAATGACATGAAACTAGCAAAGAAAGACACCGTAGCTTTATTTTCCATTTTTTGTTTTAGACAATAAAAAAGCACATGAGAAAAAGGAGAAAATACAGGAGAAAAAGGAGGAAGGATTTATTACATTTCACGTGGAAAGCAAGAAGTTAAGTTCCCTTCTTATAAGGAATCCCTCTAAAAGGTATGTAACTTCATTTTAAGACTTTGATATATATATTTCTAAGACCTTTTAGGTATACAGCAGGGCAAAATAATTTATGAAATATTTTTGATGTTAATAAATAATAAACTCTAACGAATATGAAATAAATTTAATAGGTAATTTATAGATGTATATATATATATTCCATCTCTAGACCTTTTTTTATGTAATTAAAATATATGACAATAAAGATAATTAAATATATATATATATATATATATATATATATATAATTTTAGATTTACAGGTATGAATTATATTTGAAGAAATTATTCTTTGTCATTAGAGTATGAAAAACAATATGATGTTAATGAACTTAGCTATCTATAAACTTGAATTATGAACCTTAGATTCAATATGAAATTCAAGTTATATAGGGGAAGATTCAAAGACAATTGGAGAAATAAAAATTTCATTGTCACATTGAGAATTAAAGGACGATAAAAGTCCTCATTAAGCCAGTATATACTGATGACCCACATATGCATATATAATTAAGCCTTGGATAGAGGACACTCTTCCAAGAAGAGGAAAGGACCCGATAATGGTCAGCCTATAAGCCCTGAGTGATGCGCTCCAGTGGACGACGGCTAGATTGGGCCAAAGGATTATGAAAGATCCTTATTAAGGTCATGAGCCCGACCTAGCAGACTTTTCTCAGGAAGTCCCTAAGGATGCGCTCTAGAGGACAACGACAAGATTTAATCAGAGGAACAAAAGGGTCCTCATTAAGGTTATGAGCCCGACCTGGTAGACTTTCTTTTGGAGAGGTTAGTAATGGGGAAGATAGCTAGTTAATTAGTTTTCTTTGTATATATTTATCTTCAAATTGTTCTTGCTAATATCTCTTTTGCAAGTTTACCTTTAAAGAAATGAACCCGGAATACTGGGGACATTACAATTAACATCAAAGACAATAATTGAGATAAATAGAAGCTACTTTGCACAAATATACAAGTTTACATTGATCACATAAGTATGAATGAGAATTTCTAAAGGATATTACATAAAGTTAGTGGAAAGCTCAAACTATCATAATAGTGACCTAAAATGAAAGTTTCATTATGAGTACAGTGATCTTAAAACAAGTTATTAGTTCACATAATGAACCAACTATTAGCATGAAGAAACTACAACACTACCTCCGAATTCAAGGATCATTGTATAGTCAATACAATATACATTTATTATATTGATCATATATGAAGACAATCAATATCATTGTGCAGTAATAACGATCTGATGAAGCCGCGAATGTCTAATACATACTAGGTGATATCCAATACAATAAACAAGCATCAACTAAAGTTTTACATAAGAAACGGTGTATAGACAAACGATCCCATTAAGAGTTCTGACGTGGACAGCAAGTCGATGTGGTGAGTGGCTATCGACTGAAACATAAAGTGATCGATAATGAATCGAGATGATCATATAGGATGTTGGTTAGTGACGAACATATCTAATACAAATTCCTCCTAATTTCTCAACGGTAATATAAAAGATTAAAGCTTCAATATGATTCATAAACGACAAGAGTCATGAACAAGAAGTTTGACAGGGATACAATGAGTTGTGATTCATCAGTGATAGTGAACATGATGAGTAGAAATCGTTATTATGATATAATTAATTACTTAAGGTAGCAATTAGAAGTATGTTCAATTAAGAGTGCAAGCCTCACCCAAGAGACGTGATTTGTTAAGAAAGAACACACCTCTTACTCTCAAGAGTTCCAACCAATTGATGGGTAAAGTATAAAGGAAAGATCAAAGACATTCAATCAGGCATCATCAAATAAGAGCCGTCAGTACGGAAAACAATGGAGACTCTCAGTGAATAAGGGAGGTCAAACAAGGAAGACGGGAAGTGAGAAATAAGTATATGATATGAAAGCAGAGATTTGAATATTATCACCAGATAGAGAAGACTTTGAACAGGAGTGAGAAGATATATTTTATGCTAGGGAACCATACACATTTATAATACATTTGATGCATATAACTCATGAATATAACAGGCTCTTTTTATCATATTCAAATCAGCATGAAACATACAAACAATATATATTTAGATCGAACTTTATCACACTAGCATTTATCTTGCATTAGCTTGCTCAAAACTACCATCATAAATAGCATTCCTATCACAGTCAAATAAGTTATTGTAGATGATCATTCGTCCCACTATTACAAATTGATGTTTATTTTTTACTTTATGGCTCAGCTAGGCGCGGCAGAGTCTTGGCCACAGGACTCGCCAAGTCAGGATAGTCCATGGACTCTGCGAGTCCTAGCAGGACTCAGCCGAGTCAGAGTCCAGAGGCCAAAAAACTCTAGAGCCCTAACTCGGCTCGGGACTCGCAGAGTCTTGCCAGGACTAGCAAACTCCTGTAACACTGAATTGATGATGCATCAATGTGGATTGGTTCCGAGGTTATACCATCCTTTGTGGGATGGGTATTTTCCATTTGTTATAGATGGGATCAGTGACTGCAAGTTGAAATACTTGCAAAGTCAACACATCCATAGGGGCCTCGCAGAAGATGGAGATAGTGGTAGTGTTACTAATGCCTTTGAATGTTCTTATCTCCATAGAAGGAATGGATGTGAGTTCAGTGTGCTTTGGGACCCGAGTGATGACAGGTTTAGCACTACAGTTCGGGCAGGTCTCATTGATTGGTTTCACCACTTTGGGGGCAATGAAGTTGAGTTTAGTGTTGAGCAATAGAAGTCTGGGAACGTTCTTCTTGCCAGGCTTTTGTTCAAAGTTTGGGATCCTTCTAGTGCATTGGTAATTTAGACATAGCTCACTGAGGAGTTTACACACTAAGGGGTGCCTACTATTTTTCCTATGATCCTCATGGGCATGATCTCTTTCAAATGCACAGTTTAGTTGTGCATGGGTTAGATAGTGTGTACGACAGTTCACCTTGCGCAGTTCTAGGAAGCAAGCTTTATCAGCCTTCTAAGTTGCTTCCCTATGAGATATTCACTCCTACGTCATCTACAGCCGAATTTAATTCAGTTTGGAAAGTTTTGTCAGTTATTCTAGTGTTAGTGTTACAGGAGCTAGTTGGTGATCACAGGGACATTACACGATTCTACCTTTGGGATCCGGGTGGACTTATGTGTTTTTTGTTTCTGAGATTGCTTGGGGACAAGCAATTTCAAGAAGGGCGGACTGTAATGTCCCCTTTTTCGTGAGTGTCATCTTTTAGAGTATTAGCCTATTTCCTAACCCTCATAGGCTAATGGAGTTGTTCAGAGGGTCTAGTTAGCAGAGTTTGAGGCCAATTCCCACTCCAGAGGTTAGGGATGCTAGGGATTGCTCTTCGTTTAAGTCAGATCAGCACACTTGCTATTTATAGTGTCTTTTTGGGGTAAGTCGGAGTTTCTATCTTTAACAGGGCACCTGGGTAGTTTGCTGGCAGTATGGAGTTGTGACAACGACGGAGCTTCCAATTTGAGACTTATTATTTATAGTAAGTCAAATTATGGTCAAAGCTATTTCTGGCAAGCGTACCCAGACTCATGGAGTGCACAGCTATTAACTCATTTGTCAGTTAGCTCAGTTTCAGGGACTTACTATTTATAGTAAGCCAGTGGATGTTAGAGAGACCCTTACTATTTTAGTAAGGCACTTGGATGCACAATGGATACAATGGTTAACTCACATGTTCAGGAAGAATTGAGTAATAATGATTAATGGAGTTGTAATGTTATAATTATTATTAAAGTTATACTTTAATAATAATTGATTATTAAGTGCATATCATTTATAAATTAAGTGCACTTTATTTAAAAGGGAGATATAAGTGTTAATAAAGTATAATTTATATTGTGCACCAAAAAGGAGGGGTTATAATTGAATTGCAACAAAAGCAAATGGTATCAAAAGCTAAGTAATTTTTAAGTTATGCGAAGAGTACTTGTGAAGATATCTCTTGGAGAATTATAAAAAAAGCCAAAGCAAGGGAAAATGGATTCATTTATGACTTGGTATTTGCTTTTGTTGTGTGGAGAAATTTGGAGCAAGGGTTTCAAGTTCTGAGCTTGAAGAATTGTAAATTCTTCCAAGTTTTTCCAGCTCTTTGAATACGCTAAATGTCCAACGAATTGTGCACATGCTATGGCTTTATATAGAAGCCATGATTGAGCTTATTGGAGGTGAAAATTGAAGCTTTGAATCCATAGATCATATTGAGATTGCTGCAGGTTTAGTAAATCAATTTGCAATGCAAATTTTGAGCCATAGAAGTCAGCGTGTGGAGTATTAAAGGCAGCCGCAGGGTTTAAAGAAGCCACGTGAGTCACTAGAGGGTGACGGTAGTGTTCTAGAGGGCATGTTTGAGGGTTTTAATGTGTCATTGGCTCACTTCTTCATTGGAGTCTATGGATTAATTTTCAGACAGAGCTACAAATAATTTAAGATAATATCTCAAGCTGCGATCGATTGCTAGGTTTTTATCAGCTATAATTTTAGTTCAGAATTTAATAAATAATTTCCTCTTGCATTATATATGATTTCACATAATAAGAAAAAACATTGAACCCATAAATAATTTCCTCTTGCATTGTATTTTATTTCACATAACAAGAAAAGCATCTGGTTCAATGCTTTAAAAATTAGTTTCATAATTTTCTTTTTATAAAAATTTATTATCTTACCTGGCAACACTTAATAAAAATTCAAGGAATTGCATATTTAATTCAAAAATCAGTTATATATATCATTTGCATAGCACATTAGTGGTTTGGCAGAGTTAGAACCTGTAGGGGGTTCTTACACAGCACTCGAGATTGAGGTTGCTTGAGGCAAGCAAACACAGGGAAGGCAGACTGTAATGTCCCCTCCTTAAGCAGGTCAGTTGGCAGATGAGGTTGGCCTATCACTTGGTTCCCGTAGGCCAGTAGATTTTGTAGGGGACCCTTGTAGATGCTTATAGAGACATATCAGGGCTTTGAGATCCAGTTTGACCAGTTTTGAACAATCTCCTAGATTTTAGGAGGAATCCCTATGTTTTAGGGATGGATTGGGAGTTGGAAGGGACACACCGAAAGACCTTTGAGATCAGCTTGGAGACTTCTAGTACAGTTCCTATTTTTTAGGAGGGTTCCTAAATTTTAGAAGGGACTGTCAATTAGCTCGCTCGCAGTGGTTGTGGATAGGGGCATCGGATGAAATTCAGATCGGGGTCTGGATGAGTGAGCTATGAATAATTTGGAAACAATTTAATTATTTCCTAAGTTGGGGATTAATAAAATAATAATAAAAGCGATTATTTAAATCACTTTATAATATAACAATAAAATATAATAAGGTGATGGTATTGCACAACTCCCTAGGCATTGAAATTAAGTTATAACTCAAAGGAGGGCCACTTTTCCATGTTAATTGATGGCCTTGAGGGGGTTCGAATCCCTAGGTGGGAAATTAAATAAAATGAAACATAATTTATGGTTGTTAAAA
Source organism: Thuja plicata (assembly GCA_018584345.1). Taxonomy (NCBI): domain Eukaryota; kingdom Viridiplantae; phylum Streptophyta; class Pinopsida; order Cupressales; family Cupressaceae; genus Thuja; species Thuja plicata. The sequence goes on from MU225886.1 coordinate 266,348, forward strand.
GTGGGAGAAACCCTAGATGCCATTCGAATTAGCTTTGGAGGGAAAGCTAATTGAATAAAGAGGGCATTTTGGAGGCAAATTCACTCATCCAGACTTGTGAAAAACTTATGCAATTTGTGTGAGAGCATTGAGCAGGGGTTTTCAGCAGTTCTAAGCTTTCTGAGAAAGAAATCTCTCAAAGAGAAAATTGCCTGCAGTGAGATAACACCCAAGGGTGATTTTACAGAAGGGCTTCAATACAGATAGATTTTGGAGGAGAAACACTTGTTTTCAGCAAATAGCAGGGCAGATATACAATGGCAGACTTTAGAATTGTCTCAGAATTGCAGATCTGATCATTTACAGGTCGCTAGTAGCCATACCATCTTCTACAGATCAGTTATTGTCTTAATTGTTGCTGGGCGTGAGACTTCTTGAGGAGTTTTGGACAGAATTAGCCCTTCCTATCATAGCTGTTGCCATTTCACCTAGACAAATTTAACGCTTTGACAAATTTCCACCTTGGATCATGACTCCTAAAACTCACTTTCACTCGTCAACATGACAAAACAATTGGTGCATGCCTAAAATGAACTTCCCTCAAGACAAATACAAGTAACAAAGGCATAAACTTGGCAACAGCATCTCTACGCATCAAATTTACAAAGAGACTAAACAAATAGAGAAAAAGGTCTCCAATAAGAAAAGTTTTGTACAGGTACAACAGACTACACATACAATGATAAGATATTGGCATCCATGAAATTCTTGCAAGTCAAGCTCTATCACTATTAAGTCCTGATTGATTCAAAACTTCTTCCAGTATCAGCAATAACAACTTCACCATATCAGTTTGTCAATACTCAATTTGTATTTCTTAGACCGTGTCCCAAGCATATGATAAATTCTTTAACACCAATTATTGATATACACTATTATTTCTCAAAGCACTGTGAAATTAGAAAAGATTCACAGTGAACATATTGCTAATTTAGAGCACCATAATATAAAAAGAAGATATTTTCAATAATCTTCACATAGTTCTTTTAGTTATTTTCATAAAGCAAGCCCTCATCATATGGAAAGCAAATTGAAGATTTCGTTTTTCAATTGAAATGTGTGCACATTTTTCTGGCAGCTATCATCATAATTTGAAGTGTTTGAAAGAATGAATATATGAAATAGTTACCATTAAATTTCTCCCATGATTCCCACGTGACAAGATACACACCCTCTGCTAGTTTCTTCTCCTGTATCTTGTCAATCCAGGTCATAAAAGCTTTTCCTTTCATCAGCCCATGCTTTTCTCGAATAATATCCATTGCTTCTTTCAAATTTGACTCTTTTCCCCAAGGATAAATCATAGTTGCACCCTTAGCCTGGAACAATATGAAGAATGCATATCAGAAAGATAATTACCTGTGAAAATAAATAATGAATTGCAGGATATAATTCAATCATCCTTAAAGTGAATGAGGGGACAGATAAGTGAAACCAAGCAACACACTCAGATTTATAATAGTATTCTTTCCTTCTAAAGAAGATAAACTACAAAAGACAATATCATAATGCACAAAAGCTCGAATAAGGTATTGAATAATAACCAACCAAATCAGTAAGTTTCCACATTGGATAAAAGGAATCTTGTTAAGTATCATTCACGCTACTCTAATCATGAAAATAAAAGTCTTCAATTGTAGGGTTTCATTGTTTGTGCTGAATGGCATGACCACTGATTCTCTGATTCTAGCTCTATTACAATCTACTTGCCACTTCCAAGATTTTCCTCTTTAAAAATTCCATTCCAACTTTTCTACTCCAATCCTTCTTTTATTCAATTTTTATCATGCCTTTTCCACTAACCGCATCATGATATTTTGAATCTAATTAATCAATTTGGATATCAATGCTTCCCTTTGTACCTTCTACACTTCAAACAAGATTAGTTGGGGCTTTGGGGCCCCATTTTGGAGATCTCTAACACATTAATGTGTCTTCAAAACAACTATAAAAATGGGTTCTTCAGCAAGGTACCCACTATCAGTTCTAAATTAAATCTTCACGATTGTATTCATAGACGTGCCACAATGTTGGTTGTGAAGATGGTATTGGAACATTTTAATGCTTGACGGGTTTCTGTGGTTTGAATACAAGTTTTAATACTTGTATTTCGGTTTCAGAAGTCTGCCTAGGACACTCAAGACGTGACTGCATCTTTTCGGATTGCTTCCTCCTCTAAGGATGTCGTTTTTAATCATCATTACATATACATTCGAAATCTTCCATGGGTGTTGATTAACAAGGTTTGAAACATTCTTTCTTGTTGTTGTTTTTCTGCATTTTGAATCTCCATGGAGGACATTTGTCATTCATTTCTTAATGACTCATAAGAATGCATTAATTTGGTTGGAAGAATTTGTCAAATGCTTGCCCTATATATTACCATGAGGACATTTGTCACTCATTTCTTAATGACTCATAAGAATGCATTAATTTGGTTGGAAGAGTTTGACAAATGCTTGCCCTATATATTACCATGTTTGGATTCTTTCTCTTAATACGAAAATCTCTTGGATTTCTTTCAGATTTTTCTAGATTTGAGAGAGTTGTTTTCCTTGCATTTCTCAAGGAAGAGGTAAGTTTTGTTTTCAATCTTTTGGGTTTTTGTTTCAAGTTTGTATATATTTTGATTTTGCAAATGTAGATCTTTTCATTTCATTTTCAGATTTACATGCTTTCAGTTTTGTTTTCAATCCTTCTACTTCCGTCTAAATTTCTCCAAGATGCATATATGCAAGAAATTCTTTATGCTTGCATATGCAGTCGGGATTAAAAACATCGTCCTAAGTATGGAATTACTTCAAAAAGAGCTAGGTCCTTCTCAGCATGTAATGCAGTCCAAAAACCCCACCTTTTTCACGCTATTCATGCTTTTATAAGAAATAACTTGTAATGGGGCATAAAAATCCCACTTATGAGCAAAATGAGCTAAGTTCCTAATATGCAGAGCAGACAAAAAAGCCCACCTTCATGCTTTTCCATGGCCTTTCATGTTGCAAATATTTCCAAGGACCTCACCTCTCAAAGCGAATGCTTATCCATGTATATATATACACCTCCTATGCTCATTTTGTCACTTTGAAGCTCGCTGCCTGCACATGCATTACTTCCAAAAAACCCCGTTTTTAGTGTTCTTCATTTTAAAAATCAGTTTTTCCCAAAATTAGTTGTTCCTTGCTGCTCCAAAGCTTTCCAGTTTTATAGCCCACTTGCGAGCTTCCAAGATCTATGTCTTTTGTACTAAAATAACTTTCTATGGATTCATTGCATGAAGATGTACTCAGTTTTTGGAATTTCCATGAAACAATGTCTCTTGCATTTACACTTGCTATATCAGAGGAAATTGTTCCTTCCAAGGGTACAGAGAAGAAGAAGATAAAATATTTGTATGACAAGTATCAAAACTCAGTTTCTCCTTCCCAGGTTACTTCTTATGTGGCGGATATCTGGGATACAGAGCTTGGTCTTTTAAATATGACAGAATTCCTTGAAAGGGTTGAATCTTCATTCAAGTTCGAGATGGTTCTTATTAAGCAGAGTTACATACATCTGGTAGCTACCTTGCTTGTTGCTGCTTTGGAGTCGGAGTTCGTGATGGCATGTACTAAAAATTTTGATTTATCCCCTAGAACTATTAAGGATCAAGACAGGAATACCATCATAAATCTTGGTCCAGATACTATTGACAGGATTTTTAAAGTTCCACCTACTCTTGTGGTAATGAATATATCCAAGGAGAAGGCTCAAGAGATGGAATGAAAATAGTAAGCCTTGTATCAAGTTCGTCAATGACAATTGGTTAGTTATGAAGAGGCCTAATTTGCCAAGATAGCCAAAGGAAGTGCATAGATCAGAATTCAGGGAGGAGATCAATGATCTCATTACTTTGCTTAGCAGAATCGGGGACTCCAGGAATCCTGTTATTTTGAGCCTTGGATGTATAAATTCATCTCCATAATAATTAGATCCAAGTAGAAAATATTTTGGGGGGAAATTATTAGTGACATCTTGTGCGAGCAATTATCTGAAGTAATCACCACTTGTACATTTTATATGAACTCATACCTAGTATGCATTGCTGCTGCCCTTGGTTCATTTTTTGGTCTCTCCATAAAAGGAGATAGGTCACTTGTTCCTGTATGGGAGCACTATGAGCAGCTCACTTTGAGGTCCAGTCAGGTTCATTATCGCAGGGTACTGTTGATGTGAGTTTTGTACCACTACATAACATATAGGATTAAACACTTGATACAGGATATCAAACACTCAACTCTCTCTTGAAAAGTAGTTACTCATGAAGGACATGAGAAAATACTCCAAGGTTCCTTACACCTGTGGATCCTAACTCAGTTATAATGATGTGATTTGCTGGTAATCACGTCGGCGGGCTTACGTTGTTCTTTCAAGGATATTGGATTCTGGCTATGATGACGATGGAATTTAGCTTTTCAATGTATATTCCCTTGATTCCTCCTCCTTAACTTATATCACTTCCAACTTCACTCATCAAACTCTCACTACTAA
>MU225886.1:285740-310136 GCA_018584345.1 Thuja plicata
TCTCATCGAGGAGCATCAAATCCAATCACTAAATCTGACATCGCCCATGCCTTGTTGACTTACTAAAAATAGTAAGTACTCCAACGAAACCACAATTCAACTCCGATTTGGCCCAAACTGGAAAGGATTTGGCCCAAACTGGAAAAGACTAGGCCAAAACATCTCAGGATCCCTTTGCAATCCATGTTAGCCTCGGGGACCATGCAGACATAGGCTAACTGCAACTTAATCTGGTGATGGCTAAAGTGGGGACATTACACTGGCACAGAGCCACAAAGTCAAAAGTTTAATCAATAATCGAATGCCAATCCCAATGAAATGAGCTCATATTTATAATCCATCCTTGGCCACAGTTTCCCAAAAAGAGCTTCAGTTCACAACTCTTTTAATTATCAACTTCTAAAACATTATTATAATAAAGTATTATAAGTTATAACAATATGACTTTAACTATTAATTAATAAATAATTAATTAATAAATATGAGCTCGTGCAATAAATCCATCATCTACTGCAAGTGACGACTAACTGCCAGAGCCACCCACTGCACTGCCAAAAATAGACTTACTAAAAATAGTAAGTCCCCAGTCAAAGAACTGCACAACCTGAATATAGTCTGGAGCACTGACCACTGCCAATACTGCCCTGCCAGAAATAGAAATTGACCAAACTAACTTACTAAAAATAGTAAGTCCAGACTTACTAAAAAAAGCAAGTCTACCAACTGGGACCCTCAAAACCAGGTGTCAACTCACGAGGGTCGCGATAATGAGCTGACAAAGTCACTGCCAATACCTGCTAAAATTGGGGACATCACATATTGATCCAAATTTGGTGAAGTCTCTGAGACCAAATTTAATTGATAGATTTGCAAACATTGTCAACCATTTCATGATTTCATATAATGCGATATCCCTTTCACCAACGAATCCCTTCCTTGCGGTAGTTGTAATTCATCTTGGAGCGACAGTGACATATCCCTTCCTTGCAGCAGTTGTCATTCATCTACGATATTCCTATACTCGGTGATCATTTGAGATGAATCAGCTTACGCGGTGGCATTGATATTATTAGCACTGCGATCTGGACTGCAATAAACATATTTGTCATGGCATAACATTATCAACAACATACATCCATCAAAGCTCACGACACTTCTTCAACACCATTCCATACGCAGTGATCATTGTAATTCATCAATAGCGTCATATGATGCGACTTTCATCGGCGATCAATACATAGATTGCATCGCACTTGCATACTACAAAGATCAGAGCCACCGCTTCACCATCAGTGGATACAACTTCAGCAGCGATAAATACATATGAGATCAGCATTGCAGTGTTATCATTCGTGTGGGAGGGCAGCATCCTAACATCACTAGGACGGATACATAGACACCAACACATCTGGTCGCCAGACATACGCCACTCGAGCATACAGATATCTGATTTCCGAACATACTGTCATCCATATATTGGTCATACTGACATCATTATTCCGCGACTCCCAACGCGGATAATTGTTAGAAGGCCAAGGTGCAAGGTTTCTTGAGCCATATATGGATTGTAATTGCAAATATAATTGTTTAAATATAATTGAGATCTCTGATTTGCTAGTCTATCATTGTGTACTTTGTCTATTTGTTTTTGTATATCTGCTTGGGTTATTTCAGTGATATCAGAGCTATTTGTATGTTGTTTCTGGATTTGATTGTGTCAGTATTATTTGCATCAACATCTCGGATCACAATCCGTTATCCATCATCAAGATGATAGAGAGCACAAGGAGTAAATAATGGGAAAAGTTGTAGACCTATACTATCTAAAAAGAGAGGGACAGATAGAAGGAGATTGAGCAATGCAATAGGATACAAACAAGTGTCCAATGATAGGACTAAAAAATTAAATAAAAAAGAAAAAGAAAAGAACCAAAGACAAACAAAAAAGAAGAGAAAAGCGCAATAAAAATAATTGTAATAAAAATTAAACACAAAATTAACAAAGAAAAATAAACTAACTAAAATATATGTATATATAGGAAAAAAGGAACAAAGTCAATTAAATCAAAGATAAGGGAAAAGAAAACAAACAAAACCGAAGACTACGAAATTTGCACTAGAACGAAAAAGGAGGGGTCAAAGTAATTGAAATGCATAAAAAAGGAAATATAACAAAGAAATATAGGACAATAAAAATTAAACAAATATATATATATAGAAGGAATACTATAATATTTACAATTATTAAATAAATCAAAATGAAGAAATGAAGAAATGAAGAAAAAGCTACCAAGAAATGAAGGAAAAAAAACAAAAACCAAGAATTAGAAAATTAACAACTACAAGAAAAAAAAATGTGTCTATATATATACATCAGAGTTCCATAACTCGCCACGAGTCAGGAGAGTTATGATGACTCGCGGGTCGAGTCATCCCTAGCATCCTCACCCCCAACTGAAACATGTTGAGTAACTGCACTACACTCCTCAACCTCAACTACCTCGGTGCCTAGTGGCGGCAACTGTCTGTGTCTCGATGGGGAAGGAGGAGGTCCAATGGGCTACATAGGGACCAACCAGAACTGGTTGACCCATGCGTCTACTGCATCTGGAGCATCTCCCGACGACACTGACTCCAACCTAGCCTCCATACCCCATCTCTCCAAGACCCGTACCACCTCCCGAAACCACGACTACTTGTCCCTCCGACTGAACCTTCATAGGTACCATATCCGTGGCGAGCTCTGCTGGCTGTGCCGGCTCTACGGGCTCTAACGCTTGTGCCTGCACTGGGGGGAGGGGAAAGAGTAACAAAGGCGTGTAACTGGCTAAACCTTAGTACCGGTATGGAAACAGATGTGGGCACACTCCCGGATAGGAGTGAAGGCACAAACAGAACTCTCCCCTCCGAGGGGGCTCCTGGAGTAGGGGCCACCACCCCTCCGCCTGGCTCATGACCTGATCTGTCAACCATGTAGAAACTATCACTCCCGCTCACCCTCAACGACTCCTCTGATTCCTCCACACTATCACTGTCGATACCATCTTCTCCCTCGGACTCAGATGCAACCATCTGGGATTTCCTCTTCTGACCTAACTGTGAGCCCCCAGTATCCAAGTGTCGCCAATAGAAAATTTGGGGCTCGCCAGGGGCCAAGGCGGCCTGCAGTTGAACCTCCAATTTGTCTGCAGGAACCTGCTGGCGGGTGACCTCCAGAAAGAATCCAATGGCATAGTGAGGCATATAAAATGTCTTACACTGTAACGTGAGGAACTCGTACATGCACTCGGCCAGAAGTGTTGCCCAATCATATATGATTCCATTTCGGATACCATTCATGAGTAGAAGCTATGGGATGGCAATGTCTGAGGCTCGACTAGATCTTGTCAACCTACTTTTCACGACATCTATTACTGCATGCCATTCCCCCGGTGCAACGAAGGTCTTTTTAATACCACGACCCTTAGAGGCAGAAACAATAGAATCTAACTACGCAGGTGACAATGCCTTCGAAACCAGAGATATCCATTTCACTTTTTCATCCCTGTCCATCTTCGGTTTCATGGCTACCTTTTTCCCATGTCTGTTAAGAATACCAAAAACCCTTGTAAAATCAACAGCAGCAAACGCGATGGTGATCGGATGGCCCCGGTAGTCGAAGGTACTCGTCCGGCTAAATCTATAAAGTGTCGATCATGATTCTCAGAGCTCCCTCGTATTCCCGGATACTGAAAATTGGCATCAAAATGGCTCAATGTACCTCGGCCCTACGGAGCTGTCCCTTAATGAAATTATCATCCGGCGTGTCCTGCCACCATTGCCTGCATTCGACTCCATTTAATCCCTCGAATGTCACTGTCTGTGGAGTGACTGTAGCTTTCTGGGTCGACATTTGCACCCTAGGCCTCAATTTCTCTTTGCCTACAACTTTGACTCCCGAAGGCAACACCCGTTTGTCCTTCTCCATGGCTATGCTGGGTGCCTGTAGTTGCTTCCTCCAGTTTAATTTTTTCCTTCCTGTGTCCATTAACCGTTTCTCTCCGCCTATGTTTTTGTGTGAAAATATATCCGTTTGCAAATCCCTAACTACCTAGTGGCTTTGTACAATACGCAACTTGTACGGCTTGGCCTTATAAATTCGTACTTATCCTTCCATCATAGTGCTCGTACAGCTTTTATTGTCCATTCGTATAGTGCTCAGCCAACCAGTGGCGATCCTTCCCTGTGTCAGACCATACGGTTATTTATTTAACCTTGTTTGCCTTCCGTACAGTGTATTGTTTTACACTCTTCCATCCTATCGACTGTACGGTTTCGTACGGAGGACTTATCACAAACCTCTAATTGCTTCCTTCCACCACCGTACGGAATAAGAGCCTGTGAACCGTACGGTCCAGTATGTTATCAACGGTCGTACGGCCTCTGTCTTTCTCGCGATTGCTAACCATACCGTACGGTAAAAATAAACTAAATGCAAACGTTGTACGATCTTATTATATGAAGACTGTCTTGCTTTTCCATACAGTCGTACGACGCTCCCTTTCTCGTCCGTACGGTACCATACGAATTTTACTTTACCTACTCTCTTTTTTTTTTTTTTAAATTTCGAACCTTTTTTTTTTTCAAAAAAAATTTCGAAATTTTTTCTCCGTAAGGTCTCAAACCGTACGCTGTCGTACGGATTTTATTTTTTATTTTTTTTAAGATATGAGTGTCAAGTACCTGATGACAGGCCTGGCCTGGACGAGTTTGGTCTGCTTCTTGCCCCCGTTCGTGATATAATTTCAATTTTGACCCGTTGACAGTGTTGGGTATCTCCTCTCCAGCCAGCATCCACAATTTGATTGCACCGTTGTCCCCGACTTCACGAACCCTGTAGGGTCCTAGCCATTTAACTTTGAATTTGCCCGGCTTAATCTCATTCCGCCCATTATACTTAAGGACCAACTGTCCTAGCGTGAACTGTGTCCACTTCAGATGCTTGTCATGCCAAACCTTCCTACGTCCTTGGACTATCTTCATTGCCCATTGTGCCAGCAATCGTTTCTTGTCGAGCTTATTGAGATTATACAATCTCTCCTTCAATCTTTCCATGTCTCTAAGTCTGTTCTCAATGGCTATCCTCAGACTTGGTACCATAAATTCAACAGGCACGACAACCTCTTGTCCATACATCAGTTTGAATGGGGTTTGTCCAGTAGTGATTTTATATGTGGTACGATATGCCCACAGCACCGAGGGAAGCCTTTCTTCCCAATCTTCACCTTCGACCCCACAAGATTTGTAAATGACTGATACCAATACCTTGTTAGTTGCTTCTGCTTGACCATTCGCCCATGGGTAGTAGGGACTTGAAAATGAATGAAATATTTTAAACTCTGTCGTAAGCAACTTTATTATCTGGTTGACGAAGTGTCCCCCTCAATTGCTTGTAAGTTGGACAGGTATGCCGTACCCTGTGATTATTTGTTCATAAATAAACCGTGCAATGCTTACGGCTAAATTGTCTGGTGGGGCCCGTGCTTCCACCCACTTCCTCAAGTATTCCGTGGCTACCACGATATACCTACATCTTTGTCCCTTGCTAGCCTTAAGGGGTCCCACGAAATCAAGTCCCCACCATTCAAATAATTTTTATGCCTAAGAGGGGTTGAGTGGCATGAAGTCCCTCTTCAATGGTTTTTCTGCCCTCTGGCACATATCGCAGCTTGTCACCCATTCCCGTGCATCATTGTATAAGGTCGTCCACCACAACCCTGCGAGCAATACCTTATAGGCAATTGTATCCAGACCCATGTGTCCTCCCACAAGACCCTCGTGGGCTTCCCGAAGTATGCTTGAGACTTCTTCCTCCATCACACATCACCGGAGGATCTGGTCGGGTGCCATCTTATACAAGAGCCTATTGATTAGTTGAAATGTTTTGCTTTTCAAAACAATCTTTCGTCATTCACTAGGTTGCATTGCCAGAGGAAACTGGCCTGTAGATAACTAGTCCCCAATGCTTGTATACCAGGAGGGTAAAACTGCTATTCTGAACAGATGGGCATCTGGAAAATCATCGTCCACCCCTTCAGGTGGTTACCCCGATTTAATCCGGGATAGATGATCCGCACTTACATGGCTCTTCCCAGGTTTAACTATGATTTTGAAAGTGAACTCTTGTAACAATAGTAGCCACCTACTCACCCGACCTTGGATTATGGGTTTGTTTGCTAGATACATCAAGGCCTGATGGTCCACGTAGAAGGTGAATGGGGTCGCCAATAGGTAGTGCCGAAACTTTTGCACCACATAGACCATTCCCAACGCTTCCCTTTGGGTGGTATTGTAATTTTTCTCCACCTTCGAGAGAAGTCTGCTTGCAAAGTATACTGGGTGATCCAACCCGTGATCCCCCGTTTGTGCCAATGTCGCCCCGATAGCAAAGTTTGATGCGTCCACATGGACGTGAAATTCTCTATCCCAATTGGGATATGCCAAAATAGGTGCTGCCACCAGCCTTGCCTTTAGTCCTTCGAAGGCCTCGCCTTGTTCCATTCCCCATATGTAAGGTTTTGTCTTCCGAGTAAGTTTTGTCCATCGGGTAGGACACATGGGCATACCATTTGATGAACCTCCGATAGTACCCGATGTGTCCGAGAAACGTCTTTATGCCACTGACATCCGTAGGAGGTTCCAAATCTAAAATCACCCTCACCTTGTTGGGGTCCGTTTTAAGTCCTGCTTGGCGCACAATGTGTCCAAGTAGTTTTCCCTGCGGTACCATGAAGCAACACTTCTTCGGGTTCAACACCAACTGTGCCCTTCTGCATCTTTCCATGCCCTCTCGAAGGACTACTATGTGGTTGTCATGTGCGTTGTAGATTGACCAATCATCCAAGAAGCCTTTGAAATTTCCAACAGACATTTGATCAAACATATGAAGAATTATTCTTTGAAAAGTGGCTGGGGCGTTACACAGCCCAAAGGGCATCCTGTTGTAGGCATATGCCCCGTCTTCCACCACAAAGATTGTCTTCAGCTTATCTTCCTCAGCTATAGATATCTAGTTATACCCGGAAAATCCATCCATAAATGAATAAATCTCATGCCCTGCTACTTCCTCCAGGATGCTATCTGTAAATGGTATAAGAAATGGGTCCTTAATAGTTACCGCGTTCAAGCATCAAAAAGTCAACGCATATCCTAATCTGATTGGCTTCTTTCTTCAAGGAGATGACTATGGGAGATACCCATTCGCTCGTTTGTACTTTAAATATAATTCTTGCCTCCAGCATTCGTTGGATCTCCTCGTCTACTCATGCTGCATAGTTTTTGTTCATCCGGTAAGGGCGCTTCCGTACTGGTACCGCTCCGTCCACCAACTTTATTTTGTGGATGCACAACTCCAGAGGTACCCCCTTCAAGTCCTTGTAGGTCCATGCGAAAACATCTTTATATTCCACAAAGATCTTGAAGGCTGCTGCTTTAAGTACGGGATTCCAATAATCCCCATCAAAGATATTTTTCCGATTTGCCTCGTCCCCTAAGTTCACAACTTTTAATGAGGGCTCTTCATATTTGATTGGCTTATCTCTGTCAAATTTGTATGCGGGATCCTCCTTCACTCGGGCTTCCCCCTCATGGTACTCAGCATATTCTGGCGGAAATGTTTGTTTTTCGTCCCCTTCATCGACCTGGAGCATGTTGCATTGGAATACCTCATAATCCTCCATCTGCCAGTGGAAGAGTCCATTTAGAGAATCCAGATCATCGTTGGAGCATGTTTCAATCTCTAGGATTCCCTCCTTATTGGGTTCCATTCTTTGTCTTGGCTCGTCTTCCTCCTCTCCTTTGGACTCCGAGGATGATGCGAGGTCTTCACTAACCAGTTGTGTCTTTAGATCAACGGTGAACCTCCGACCACTCTTTTCTATGGAAAGAGAATTTCTCTTCCACTCATGCTTTACCTTAGCCTTCCTCTTCCGAGAATGGCGCCGTACCCTTTTCTTTCTAAAGGAATCACTATAAAATCCAGCACAAATGGTTGGGTACCCATCATTACCTGTTGTGCCATCAACGTACCGCTGGGTTTAATCCCGTGTCGGTCTGCTCCCAGGAGTTGGAAGGTCGGCAGCCACAATGTAGGTTTCCCCAATCTTTTCCAAGTTTCGTTTGGTAACACGTTGACTCCGGACCCCCCGTCTACTATAGTGTCCATTAAGATTGCTCCGAGGATTCCCATCTCTACTACAACTGGATGCCTTCCTGCGTTAAGTGCCAACACAATTGGCTCCTATGAGGATCCAAGAGAGTCTTCCTTCCCGAGGGGGTTCTTCCCGCTGCTTGTTCTCCTTATTTCTGGCTCCCTAGTCGTCGTTGAATTTAAAAGGGTTGTTCTCAGGCGTGGCATAATGACAAGGAGGTCTTTGAATTTTACCGGAATTTTCGTGTGGAACATCTGTTGGATTATGCTTTGTTCTATGTTGCTTTCCGAGGAGGTACTGACCTTCCCATGCACTTCCCTCCTTTCATGATTCAATTCCTTTTCTATGGCGGCCTTAGCTTCTTGTAGCCGCTCCTCTCTCTCGGGGTTGGGGTATAGGTTTCTCTTTGCTTGTCTGCGGGTTAGCACTAGTATTTCCTCTTCTGCTATGCTTAGGTAGCTCACCCTGGGCTTCGATACATTTAGTGTCATCGTGGTCTCCCAGACCACACCATCTGCACAGGAATTGTGGTGCCTCCTTTCGGCATTCTCTAGCGAAATGTCCCCACTGACTGCATGTATGGCATTGTATCATTGGTCGGTCGGTGGTATCATACTGAAGGCAACTTCGGCCTTCTCCACTATTATTGTTCTTATTGTTGTTTCTGTTACCCCTTCCCCCTCGCCTGTTGTTCCGAAAGCCGCCAGACGATGTCATGTTGTTGTTTTGGTTGTTTGTACCCATCGTTGCTAAGGCGGATGCCTCCTGGGTTAATAGCACCTGGTGGCTTCGAGTTTCATGTTGTACAGGCATTCCCTCGTTGAATGACCCGCGATCTGGCAAATGTCGCAAAATTGTTTCTTGGGACATGCTCCCTTGGTGTGACCCTCCTCCTTACAGTCGGTACACCATAGGTCGGCTTCGTCACTCTTACTTGTGCTCCCCTTCATAGTAGTTTTGAATTCTCTCATCATCCTAATCATATCCTTCTGAAGGGCTTGTACCTTTTTATTTACTTCCTCGTCGTTGCCTCCATCGGAGGATTCGTCGTCATCAAAGGATCTAGTCTTCTTCTTTTTGGAGGTCTTGTTCTCACTCTCCAAGTTCATGGCTCTGTTGTAGGCATCATTGTAAGACGCTGGTGGGACCACCTTCATCTTCCTTTGGATGGTGGGCTTCAACCCTTCGATAAACCACCGTTTCTTAAGTCTGTCAGCCAGTTGGCTCTCCATTTTCCCAACCAATTCCTTTAGCCTTCGTCCATAGCCTTGCACGGTTTCCTCTTTCCCTTGTTTTGTCGTATAAATCTCAGCCACTTTCATTATCATCCCTTAACAATCTGAATTTGGTATGGAATTCCTTCTTCAGATTTGCCCATGTAGCAATCTTTGTCTAGTCCAGGTCTGAGAACCAGTCTATAGCCAGTGCCACTCCTCGCAACGTTGCTGGGAACTGCTTTACCCATTCGTTGGCGTCCGTCACCCCGTTGACCGTCCAAATTGTTTCAAAGGTTCTACAATGTCGGGTTGGGTCTTCCTTATCGTCACCCGTGAACTTGGGCAACTTCGTCTTTTGTGCCATGTTCACCTTCACTGACGGTGTCGGTGGCACAAGTTGTGTCGCGGTTTGTGTTGCTGGTTGTGTTATTGCCTGTACTACAAGCTGCAATGGTGTTTGGAAAGTGTTTGGTACCTCACCACTTGATGTCCCCAAACTGTTGGAAGTGTCAAAGCCTGGTAGGCTACTGCAATCCCCATGCCCCTCTATCACTCTGATACTCTCGACGACAGTGGTATCATTAGCCTCCCTACATGCGGCTTCTTCTCTCTCCTTCCTTCGGGCTTCTTCTGTCCGTGGAGTTAAGGTTAGGCTTCCCAACAAGCTTCTTCTTTCTTCTAACAACTCTTCGTCATACCCGCAGTCGTGGTGGCTAGATTCCCCCACACCCACACCTTCACTTCCTCCCTTCGGTAGTCCCTCGGCGCGTCGTCGGAATCTTTCCCTTCTCTCGACTTGCTGTTGTGCGAGTATAGCTTTTCTAGTGGCTTGCTCCCCTTCAAGTTCCTTCTGTAAATTTTTATTTTTGTTTAACTGATTTGGTATAAAAACTTGCTTACTTATCCCAAAAAAAATAAACACATCATATGCAAAAGAACACTTTTATTTATTATTCTTCGGTTACATTCTATGCCACTGTAAGGACATAGTCATGACACTGTGTTCTTATCGTAACATCTTTCATTCATGTTTCACGGTGATTATCCCCATCTCCGCCCTCGTTGCGTCGATGGTACTCTTCCAGAATCCTTTGTCGGCGCTGCTCTCCTTCAATGTCCTCCCTACGGCACCAAGGATTGCCTGAGCCAACAGTCGGGGTAGGTTATGTAATAGTCTATTTGTTGCGGGGCTTACATTTAGTGCATCCCACACGATACCCTCAGGGACTTGTTCCCGTGCCGCCTCCCTCCATACAAAGGTCTCAATGGCAGCCTGAAATAAAATGCCAAAGTCTACCGTCAAAGCATGCTCTCCCTCAAATTTTTGTAACTCCATTTTCATCGGTCGTTGTGCTTTCCTCAACAAGTACACCCATAATCCACGTACTCCATTTACCTTCGGTCACTATCCAAATTCGATTCGGCAACGGCGCCAAATGTTTGCCCTCAAGGGTAAACTGGATTTAACAGAAAGATAAAGGAAAGTAAAGCATACACAGTGATATAGAAAGAACTTCAGAGATATTTCCTTACTTCTAAATATTGTGTACAATGCAAAAGGTATTCCGTACAAGACCATCTTCTTCTGTCGAGAGACTAGTACATAGAGGTACCGAAGGGGTGCGAGGTGAACCGTCGCACCCGTTAACTACCTTCGATACATAACTATCTAACTGCCACAATACCCGACAACAAACATGTCACATACTAAAGTAGTATTTGCGCAGTAATGTCCACTCAACCTGAGCCTGCTTCATCTCAGGACCGCCATGCCAGCTTCCCTAATGTCTTGAAGGCTGCTACAGTGGAGCGGAGGACTTCACCTCCGTCTTTTAAGAGAAAGTTCGAGCAAGGCCCTGTCCTAGAGTTTAGGCGCTGCAAATCTTCTCAGGCAAATCCTCTTTCTGTTTCGGTCCTCGCAGTGGAGCAAGCTCCGACTTCTCCTGAGTTCGTCTCCGCCCCTTTTACAAATGTCGACAAGGAGTCTTCTTCATCTACACCTCCTCATGGGTCTCCTGCAAGTTATGAAGCTTGCATTTTTATTCCTTGGAGGATATTCCAGCGTTGATAGCGACCTTACACAATCTCTCTCACTTGCCATAGTTGAGCTATTGGATGATAATGTTGAGGTTGCTTCATCCTTGGCTCTTACTGTTGGTGGGGCGCTTGGGGCTGCCATCACAACCGTACCATTGCAATCTTGACCTCCCTCCCCATATGATCAAGATTGGGAGGACGATGATCTGCTAATGGAGGACCTGTGAGGGCAATACCCTCTTCTACATCTTTAGATTAGAGCATGTTTCTTGTGTTCCCCAGTGCTTTTTTTTCACAGTTGTTCCCTCTTGGAGGACCCTTGTACTCCGTTGGTACCTGGAAATGGGAGGTTTTCTGTTGTGTGCCTTCTATTGTCATCTTATTCTTCTATCTGTCATCTCCTTGATTTTCGACATTTGGGGACAATGCAAAGTGTTGGGGGGCATTTAGGCAACCCTTCCATGTTGACCCAAATTTTTGTTTTACTTTGTCTTCATGTATCATTCTTCAGATCCGAGCCACGATTGGCAGTGATGAATTATCCCCAGAGAGCAGATATGTGTCTTACTCTTCTGGGTTCTAACGCCAATCCATCGGATCCCCCTGTTTCTGTGTTGATGTTGTGGAAATTATGTGTCACCCGTTAGGAAGTGACATTCCATGACAACATCTAGTATGTTGACATGCCACAATGTCTCTTCTCTACTTGGAATGGCATATGCTCCCCTCTGAGCAACATAGTCCATCCCAAGGGGGGTTGTGTTATCTATGTGTCTAATTTGGCTTTTATTTAACGATCGTGGTGTTTCTACACAAGTTTTTCTCACAAAATTTTAATAAAATTTTGATCTCAGTGTCTGCCTTTGTGGGGGCCAAACCACTATCTCAATGTCTTGATCTTTCCCTATCATACGCCTATCTAGCTCAATGCTACGCGTATCAGCATGATTTAACTCTCCCTATCACAAGCATGTCTAGCATTTTCTATGCATGTCGGCGCACCATCTAAAGCCGCCCTATCACATGCGTATCTAGCATTCGCTACACATGTTGACGCACCATCTAAAGCCTCCCTATCACATGCCTATCTAGCATTCGCTATGCATGTCGAAGCACTATCAAAATTGCCCTATCTTATGGCTATCTGACATAACACAACTTGCCACCCATATCAGCGTTCCATTGATGGTCTTGGGTCTACAAGATGCCTTTATCATCTAGCACACTCGTTTGCAACTTGTGTGTTGGATGCGAATCAACAACAATTCAGGGAATCCTAGCTTGGGGCAGCCCTGTGTGACGGAATCCCTGTAGGTAAGTCAGGTAAGTTTCTTTTACTTTAGCTTGCATCTTTGTTTCCAATATGATATGCTCGCTAAAGTGGGGGCAAAATGTAATCGCCCAAATTTGCACCCCTTTGTATATTGCCATTTTGCATCACCTTCACCTTAGCACAAGACTCAAAAATCCATATCATCCGCCTACACCTGCTCATTGTGCCATCTCATCACCCACTCTGAAATCCTGAACACGCGGCCTGACAGGCATAAGACACGTGCACATCGCGGAGACGTCCATGCGGCGCACGTTTGTCCACGAATTTGCAGACGTGCAGAGTGTCATTGGAGCATTACAATCTGCCACCCTGCAATTGGCACACCCATTTTTGCCGCCCACTGATGCGGGATTTGAACCTTCATGCATAAAACTCCCTCCTTTGCCTTCATTTGGTCTTCTTCTGCCTCTTCTCGATTTCAATCACATACACTTACAGGTTTTTGAGCTTCTCACTTTACTTCCAAGCCATTGTTCACAATTTTGAAGAAGTTTAAGCTCTCAAGCTCTCAACGTCGCTCACACATTGGCTCTCATCTTGTTGAGGGGAGTCTCTTGACTTTAGTTCATTGTGTTCTTGTTAGCATATCAAGTTTTTTCATCCATCTCTTTTATTATCGTTGTGTCTATTATTTTCCGTATAGTTATCTATCCCTGAATCTGTGTCTACTCGGCTGTTGTGGAGGTGGAAACACCAAAGCAGGGACTTGACTAAGGCAAGTCTCCAAACAGCCCCAACATTTTTCCCATCTCCGTGTCTGCAGGTTTCGTGAGGACACGAGCTCATTGCATCAACTTCATCAACCTTTCAATAAGGTGTTATCTTCCCTTATCTTTTGTGGTTTTCATAGTTTAAATCTACCTTATCATTGCATTCAAATCATTATTATTTAGCCTAGATAGTCTCTAGTAGCTTTTGTTTACTTTCTAGTTCTCTTTCCTTGTCTCTGCAATCTCTCCGTGTTGGACGGTAGCAACTGGCGTCCCATTACCGCGTTGTCGTTCATGTCCTGCGCTAGTGTCTAGGACAATAAGTTAGCATAGCTTTGCATTTGTTCTCAATAGTTATCTCTTACTTCGAATAGTTTAAATATTTTTACCTATTGATCTGCTTGGATTATCTGCATTTCTGTCTCTCGTGATTTACTAGTTTCTTTACCTACAAGTTAGAACTCTCTCCAACAAGCACACTATTTGATCCCCCTAGCTCTGCGTGCTAGTTGAAGTGGGGTGGCGCAAGGGAAAGTTCATCCCTTGAGACTTTAACCAGTCTCTCGGTCGGTGCATTTTTCCTTCTCCACAGCATCTTAAAGGGGCTAGAGATAAGGCTTGGAAGTATGTCTTTGAAGGACCGGAACATAATACAGTTATTTGCATCAAGTGTTAAAAAGTAATTTCTAGAGGCATACATTGCTTGAAATACCACCTTGCAGACATCACGAAGCATGATGTGAGGGTTTGTGAGGGAACCACAGAAGAAATAAAAAGAGAAATCAATGCATTGTTTGCTGCCCAAGAAGAGAAAAATTTGCAAAGGGAAAGGGCAAAACTAGCCATGAGAGCATGCATAGATGAATCTCAAGGTGTTACAATCGACCTTGAAGAAGAATAAGCGACACTTGAGGGCATAGAGGGCTCTCTTCATGGCCCATGTATTCGCATGTCCACCATCCCCTTGGCTACCACTTCTACTACTTCTAATAGAGCACCACCATCGGTGTCGCATCCGCAGTCTATACATAGATATTTTGTGCACAGAAACACACCTAGAGCACAGTCATCATTGGAGGGAACTGGATGGAATAGGGAGGTGCATCAACAAGTAGACATTGCTTGTGCTAATTTCTAGTACTTCAACAACATCGCTTTCAATGTGGCAGAAAATCCATATTGGCTTAATTTGGTTACTGCAATGACTATGGCGTGAAAAGGCTACAAGGCGCCTTCTCGTGCAAACTTGAGTGGGAGGTTAGTTCACTTGTTTTAGTTTTAAAATGTTTTAACTTTTTTTTAGTTTTGAATCTTGATAACTTATGTTAAGTTTTGATTTTTAGAGTGTAGATTAAATTCATATTCTTTTTTTATTTAGAGTAATTACTATTTTTTTTGAATTTAAGTTATTTTTTTATCAAAATTGTGTACTTAACGTTAATTTTACTTCATAGTTGTAGGTTGCTCGCAAATGCAGTTGTTAGGGCAAAAGAAGTGGTGGAAGAGCAAAGAATAGAATGGAAACAATTTGGTTGCACCGTTCTTTCCGATGGATGGACGGATGGCAAAAACCACGCCATCATTAATATTTTGGTTTCTTGCAAGGATGAAGTGGCGTTTTTGCAAAGAAGATCACAAAATACATCTACAATCACCCTTGGGTTCTTCGTTTGATGAGACAACACACCCAAGGGAAGGAGTTGGTAAGAGCGGGTATCACAAGGTTTGCAACAATTTTCTTAACGTTGCAAATTATTCTAATTTCTTTGATGGCTTTGAAGCAAATGTTTGTGAGTCAAGCATGGCTAGGCCCAAGTTATTCGAAGAAGCCTGAGGGAGAGAGTATTGCATTCATTGTCTTCAACAACCAATTTGCACAAAGAGCTATAGAGATTGTGAACGCAACTTGAAAACTTGAATATTTTATTTTTTTGTATTCAAGTCTTTCATTATTAATTTGTTAACTCTAATGATTAATCTTTTTGTACTTTGCAAATGTAGGTGTCGGAGCCCTTGGTTAGGGTTCTCCGTTGTTTACCTCCTACGGCAAACAGGAATTAATGCATACTACTAAGAGAATTACACAGAATATAGGTGCACAATATATTAGAGAACTGTAACGTATTTCATTAGTCACAACCAGGTTACATAAGATATGCATAACATATTATCAGAAGAATGTAACTGTCCTTTTCCAACCGAGAGAGTACATAAGCCATCCGAAGGGGTGTGATTGAAGCGTCGCGACAACCACTTCCCTTCGGTAGGTAACAACCAAGACAACCACTTAATTACATAACTTTCCCATACATACAAGATTATGGCTAACATCATCCCCCATAAAAGAAAGGTCGGCACCGGACGACACAACAAAATGTCTGGGACCCACAACAAAATGTCCGGGATGAATATACTAGATAGAATAATTAAAGGAGGGGGCAGAGGGAGCGTCCCTGATGAAGAAGGGCCCAGTGTAGTAGCCGTGCGTGCCCGGAGCTCGAGAAGTTGCTCAGTCCTATGCTTCAGATCACACTCTGCAATCAACTAACGTTCCCGCATAGTCTTCACCATAAAAGTCGCCTCCAATACTTTCTTATCCTTCTGCTCGGTTTCCTCCTAAGCTGCAACCAACTGTCGTTGTAAGTGAGCGAACTCATCCCACAGGTGACTCTCTAAGAGTGTCATCTCCTGATGTTGGACCTCCAAAGCTACCCGAGACTCCCACTCCCAGACCAACTCAGCCTCAGCGGCCTGGAGCCGAGTGGCGAGCTCCTCCCGAGCTGCAACTGCCACTCCCCTCTCTGCTTCGGCCATGCCTCCTACATGCTGAGCCCTCCTCGTCTCCAGGTTATATGTTACAAGGTGACGATCTTAATAACATACAAAATAATAGATCACAGATGTTGAAACTCATTTTCATCTAAGGCTTCATTCTCCAACATACCAAGTTTATCTCGAAAGTATACAACCTTCTCTCTAGCAAGAGACTTGGTGAGAATATCAGCCATCTGTTATGTAGTGATAATGTACCTTGAATAGCATACTTATGCACTATATCTCTTATATAGTTTGCATCACTCTTGGTGAACCCCAAGTTATGTAGGGTTTAGCATAAAGGCATTTCAGCCAACACACATGGGACTCAATCTCATGATCACAGTCCTCTGACTGCAAAAACCATCTTTATTGTTGACTCCCTCTAAACCAATATGACCAAATTCCTTGGAAATCAGAATGAATCAAATCCTTTGGATGCTCCCTTTTAAATTTTAAGGTCTTGCAACAACCTCCTGACCTCCTCGTCCAAGGTTGCTTTTAGATGAACTATTAAAACTCCCTCTGAATCTAATATCAACCTTCTGCCGGCAAGTCATGCCTTTGTTCTTTGTTATGGAACTACATCATTTGAATTCGCAATCCTTTGTCTTTTATAGTTTCCTGGTCACTAGGGAAATCATCTCGATATGGCTTGCCCTTTTCAATCAGAACGATTAAGATCTTTTGAAAATCAATTTTGGAAGATCCTCTAGTAGCTCCCTCTGTTACAAAAACATACATGGCCCCAATCATGAAAATATCTTGCTCTAAGAGACTCTCATCATTTGGTAGGAGTAGTTTCTCATACACAAATGTACTTGTCTGATTCCATAGAAACATTCGTGATAATTTGGCTTCCATCTGAAGCTCCAAGTACATGCATCAACCTCTTGACCTTCTCATCCAAGGTTGCCTCTGATAGATTGTTAAACTCCCTCTGAATGTTAATTCTTCCTCCTTGAAGAAACGTCTTCAGTCATCAACTTAGTCCTATGACTGCAAGCATCAAGTTCTGTCTCCCTTGAATGCAATCTCTTGTGTTTCTTGATCCATCCTAAAAGCATTTCAGAGAGATTACAAATAGTTCATAAAACTAAACTATCTCAAAGAGAAATACCAAAGATAGAAACATACAAGATTTTACTAGCCAATATTATAGCATAAATTTCAAACTCAAAAATTCATGTGCAATAATAAAACATGGAATACTTATCTTAAGTTTCAAATATTTCCTTTCGTAAGGTGAGCCCATATAGGAAATATCATGCATAAGTCAACTCTCATCATAATTCCCCTTCAATGAATCCATACTCTTGGATGCTTCTTTGATATCGTAAGGACTACCATCTTTCCTCATATCCATCAATACTTGACTCCCGATGGGCTTTATGAAGACTTCGATATTTTCTTATGCCAAAACTTGGCAACTATATTTCACTGTTGATATCATTGTAGTTTCATCCAATCTTAGAGAATTATCATAGTCCTCAGATCACAGAATAGTATTGTCAAATTCAGAATATATATATCGTCGATGTTCTGTAAATCTCATCAATCACATAGTATATGAAACTAGACAAACTAATATTGTTGTCCATGATGATCGCCAATGCAAATGTGACAAAGATCAAACATGATTATAAGTAGTACTAGTGTTATCGCCAATGCAAATGTGATAGATGTTGAAGTACAGTTGAACTTCTACAACGGAGATCAATGTAATATTTTTTCTGTACTTTCTCAAGGAGTGGTGAACTTCTCTAAGTTGGCCCCATGGGGAAGTGGTGGACCATGTCTTCAAAGAGAATGGTGCCCTATATTCCTCCAATTCTCAATTATGAACATATTGTAGTCTTTCCAAGGAGACACCATCACACATGCAAGAATCCCAACTAGATGTATCCGTTGTTGGTGTGGAGAAAACCAAGTACAAAGAGAACCGTCCCTAATGTCATGGGATAAATGGAGAAGAGTATCACCAACATCTACCAATATTGCTATCTTTAACGTTATCAAGATCTTCAACTTCATCATCTGGTCCACTGCATTTCCCTTCAATACAAGACATCTTGACACACTTGTTAGCGATTTAAGAACTCAGAGAATATTACGCTTCTGAGATTGACCGCCCAACAATGGTAAGGATTAATATTATAGAAGCCATCATTAGAAGAATTGATGACACTTCAACCATTTAATATTAACATCGGTTCAACTATTATCTCAGAATCTCAATAATAATCTGCCCCCCCAAAAAAAAATCTATGAAGAGTAATTTTCAGGTGCCCGATAATAATTATGGATGATTTAAGCAGCACGTCTACCATGTCTTGAACCCAATCTTCTTCATTAGGGTTTCCTTTTCCCAATCTCCTGTTAATGTGCTCATCGATAACTTTCTCAGCAAATCCATCCAATAGTTTGTGAACAGCCTTCATGCGATGATGAATTTCTTTGAAGTCCAGCCAGTCGAGAAAAGGAATGAAATCGCCAAGGAAAAATGCACCGGCCACAGCAAATACCTCATTAACCATATCCTTGAAACCCTAATCAGCATTCAATTCGTCGTCCGAGTACGTTCTGCTGGCAAACATTCTATAGATTATATTTTGAGAGAGGGAGGAGAGCCTCTTCTTCATATCAAAACACTTTTCTCCCCGCTCGCTCTCCTTCCAAATGGAGACCACCATGGCATATACTTCTTTCTCTCCCACAGACCTGAAAGACTCATTTCTCTTTGTTGTGAGCAGCTCCACTGTGCACAGCTTTCTGAAATGCCTCCAGTACAGTCCGTAGAAGCCAAACACTACGTCTTGATGATTGTAACATGCAAATTTCCCATGTGCACATACTGCTCTGTTGGCAAAGACCGAATCATGTGTTTTGAGGAACTCTTTGGCCATGGCAGGGGAAGATACCACCACGGTGGGAACAGAGACCAAGCATAGAGAAAAATCCTGATGAAGAAGGTTTCCCAAAAGATGGAGATTTCCTATAACAGGCCATGGACGCGGTCCGGGGGGCAACTTCACTTTCCTGCCATTGCTTCTCAACTTATACAGAATGAGGAAGATAATGACAATTCCAAAAGTGATGGCCTCATCAAGGGAGCAATCCATGCTGATCTTATGCAATCAATACTTGCAAAAGGCCAGTCTATTCGGCAACCCAAGCCACTATCTGGCATTCAGCAAATATATGTACCAAATAGACCAGACCCCGCGTACTGGTGAAATGGTCTTTTCATCTTGTT
Source organism: Thuja plicata (assembly GCA_018584345.1). Lineage (NCBI taxonomy): Eukaryota > Viridiplantae > Streptophyta > Pinopsida > Cupressales > Cupressaceae > Thuja > Thuja plicata. Next base: position 305,300 of record MU225886.1, read on the forward strand.
AGGTGTCCTTCACACACAATAACAAATTCACTGTAATGCCGGTCTAGATTTTATTAAGATCAACAAGATATTATTTGCCCTAAAATCTCATGTCCCAGGGGTTTGTATATGCTCTGATACATGTTAAAGTTCCTAAGATCGTTGCAAATGTAATAGCACTCTATATTTTTTTGTGTTTCAAATGCAGCAATCTTTCTTGCATTTATATTGAGGATGAGACTAGGAGAGACAATGTCCCTTCATGGGACATGTCTATTCATTATAATATTATAATGTTTCATTAATCAATCATATATTAGAATAATATAAGTTTGCATAATTAATAATATATATAATATAACATATATATATACAAATACAATTTATTAATCAATATCTAAGTATTATATGTATTCTAAATGATCATACGACTGAAGCTACAGACATTAACAATAGGTCTGCAACTTTTCCCATTTTTATCCTTATGCTCTCTATCATCCTAATAATGGATCACGGAGTGTGATCCGAAATGTTGATACAAAAAATATTTACACAATCAAATCCAGAAACAGCATACAGATATCTCATGGATTGTGTAAATTTGCCTGTTCTAATATCAGAGCTTTTGATCTTGCTAGCCTATCAAGAAGATTTAGAATTGGATCGAAGCAAGGCACCTAGCGATGGACAGTGGTTGGTGAAGGCACAACAACAAGTTAATGACAAGCTCAATTTTTGTCATCAACAAAGGGATGATGTTATCACATTAAATGAATTAGAAGGATGTTTGAGTTTGGTGGAGCAGTCACCTTCAATTTTAGTGTAGCTAGCCCTTGTCCTTATTCTGACAGCTTTAAGATAACAATGGGTGTTAAGACATCTTGATAGGGGGCTCTAGCTGATGGTTACTTCATGCCTAAGCGAGATTTTGAGAATCTCGGCTCCTCGCTTTTTGTATGATAATGACACCATGAAGAAAGTTTTGTGTAAGAACCCCTGCTGGTTCTAACTTTATAACTGTATTTTCTGATTTAATAGTGCCTTCACATTTCGTCAAATACTTAGCAAACAATGTCTCAGCTTGCTGATTTGAGTTCTTGTTCGATTTGTTATGGTTTGGTATGCCGCAATTGACGTTTTTTAATATATTTGCAATTTTTATACAACAATATATAGCAAAATAGAAGATAATGCAATAATTATTTCAACTCAAAAACTTGACATTACACAAGGAATATATAGCTGAAAATTCCAGATTTTTACAACACCTTAGATACTCAGTATTTTCACAAAATATCGACAACTCAGTTCATAAAATATTCCCTATTATCTAAATTAAAAATACCCTGAAAATTTAGGAGTTACAATTCATGAACTTACAGGTATGCTGTTTTGAAACCCTTAAATAAACTTCACAAATCTGCTCATAAATGCTTTGAAATCTGATTAATAATGGCTGCCAATTCCTTCTATCACTGCAAACTGTTCTGGTAAATAATGAAGCATTCAAACCCATAATTCTACAACAATAAATCCATTCTTGACCTCTGGATAAAGCCAACGCTTGACATAATTCGTTGGGTGTTTCACCAATTCACTATGCTGAAATACCTTGGAAGAATTCACAATTCTTCAAGTTCAAAATTTGAAACCCTTGTTTCAATTTCTTCTTAACACAAACAAAGCAAATGCACAAGCCATGAATAATGAAAAAGAACTCATGTGAGTCTTTTATAACTTTTGTGAGAGAATTCACACTTTTCCAGCCAATGTGGGATAAATAGATATACTTTTCCTTTTACTAATTCATTTACTCCAACACTTAAATTAATACTTTGGCTTAGTCTTCAACGAATTAATTGGATAAATGGCCCCTTCCAATGATGACTCAACCCTCAACTTAAGTGAAATTATAAAGTTAAATTATAACTTTATAATAAGCCATTTAATGATTAAATAATAATTTGGCCACTAAAATAATAATATCTCCCAAATTACTTATCCTTTAAATATGTCGTCTGAAACAGGAGTCACACCTAATAATCCCCACGTGACCAAATGCACTTTCCAAAAATAGAAAGAATACTTCTCGACCAACCTCAGACTTACTATTAATAGTAACTATATGAAACTAAGCACAAACGAAGTTCAATCTGAGCCAAACAAAGTCCAGACTGGAACATACGAAATTTTGGAGAAGATAAGAACCTCCATTAACCAAACCTCTACCTCAAAAGACCCTCTATCCAAAATAATTAGCCTACGAGGGTCACAATAATAGGCTAATCCCTCAAACTCTGATGCTCAAGAAAAATGGGGACATTATAGTCCGACCTTCCTGAAATTGCTTGTCCCCACGAACTCCCAGAAACAAAAATACACCAGTCCACCCGGATCCCAAGAGTAGAACTGTGCAATCTCCTTGTGATCACCAACTAGCTCCTATGATGAAAACACCATCCACTGAGCTAACCAAAACACACTGTCACCATGCCGAACCAAGCCTTCCACAATCTGCAATGCTAAACCTATCACTACCTGGAACCCAGTAGAGATGAAACTCACAGCCATCCATAACAAGGAAGAATGGATATCCAATACCATCCAATAAACCAGAACTCCCTACATACCCTGCCCATCTTCTCTGTGTACTCTCGTAATCCAGATATCCATCCACTATAAAACAATCCTGAATGTACTGACCCTACAAGTCGATTCCTGCTAACTTGCAGTAACCAACCCCATCAATTGCAGATGGAGTAACCCCATCCCAAAAAGAATGGTATAACCCTAGAGCCAACCCACACCAACGCACAAACAAGTCCTCCATCGGTGAGTCAAAAGAAAAGTGATGAGCGCTCCTCACTATGTAATCATGGTGAAAAACTCCAACCTCTATCAGCGACTCGTCAAAATCAAACCGAGAATCAAGAGATGGCTCCAATCTCTGACTCTGAACAACTGATTGGGCAGGATCCTGGGTAAATCGCTCAGCAAACCCAACCAAAAAATCTTGAAGAAGCATTGTAGTCAAGGTATCTATAATCTTCCCCACTAACATCTGAATACCGCGAGAACCCTGAATGAGTGTACCCTCAGAAGCTCCGAAAGGTCCCTCCTGCAAAACCTGACTCTCAAGCAAGTACTCCATGAACGACTTTGTGCAATAGAAATTATAAGAAGCAGCATCAACCTGCTCCCCTACAATCCACAGCTGATTCCTCTGAACCTGTGGCACTACCAACTACCTATCACTATCAACTATATGAAAAGGAGGAATAGATTTGCTTCCGACAGAAGGAAAAAAATCATCATGAGAACTAGCCTCCAAACCAGATGATACCCTGTCCATGTCCTGGGAATCAAAGGGAGTGGTGTCAGCAACTGGCACACAACTCTCGAACAAATCCACACTGGCTACCACAGGACTCCCAAAAACCTTCTCTGTATCATCTGTCATCGTGCTAACAATTGGAGAACCGTATACCACAAAACTCTCTCCACTGTCCTCCACTGATGCACTAAACTCCTTTGAATCTACTGCATCTGTCTCAAGGATGGATGCAACTATGTCCCCAACACATCCATCACTTCCAACTGTGGAAGCTGACTCACCACCAACCACTATTATCTGCAACTGAACTGGATCTATGGCTGGTAAAGACTGAATCCGCTCGAACTCCACAGTTGTGAAGAGCCTGAGTTTGTTCTACTGAAACTTAACCGGAATTTCACTTCAAGTAAAATATGACTAGCAAAACAATCCCTTCTTGTATTTATTCAATCAATTCAAATGGACATTGTTCATACATTCAACTTTTCTTATTTCAGACTAGAAGGAATTTGAAAACAATGCTAACATTTAGTACTTATTTTTATTTGCGCTAATAAGTGAGGAACCTGATATTGTCTATGCAATGACTGGAATGGTGCGTCAGCTCCTTGCTCCTGTCTGGTGTGTAGATTGGGCCCCTTAGCTGGAAGTGGGCACGTCCACTACTGCCCGCACATAGACAGTCTTCAATACTGCCCGCACATGGACAGTCTTCTCTTGCGCGGCAGATACTTAGAACACGCGATAGTCCTTGGTGATGCTGTGATCACCACCCACAGTCGTCTTGTAGAGAATGGTCGCCTCACGTGCTGCCAAATCCTTACTTCCTCCCCGTGGCATCCAATGGGCCTCTGTGACAAGTTCACGCTGGAATTTACAGTCTTCCGCAGTGGGGTTGTATTCAAATCCACCCAGCTCGTATGTATATGGGACGTGCTGCCAACAGTGAATTCTCAGTGGTAGCGTTCGCTTAAAAGACTTCTCAGACCCGTGTCGAAACTGCTACCTCCCAGTCTCAACGTGCATTGAAGATTTAACAATTCGACCCCTGAGCAGGCCCTAGTTCAATACTATCAAAATATTCAGAGTTCCTTGATCGTATACAACAACACGATAACAAGGTGATTGGTCATAAAACAGCGATCAATCAATGATTAATTCCCAGAAGAATCAGTCTTCCGTAGTTAATGTGACCCTTTTGTTGATGCGGGTTTTGTACCACTACATAACATATAGGATTTAGACACTTGATACAAGATATCAAGCACTCAACCCTCTCTTGAAAAGTATATACTCACGGAGGACGTGAGTAAACACTCCAAGGTTCCTTTCCTGTGGATCCTAACTCAGGTATATTGATGTGATTTGCTGGTAATCACGTCGGCGGGCTTACGCTGTTTCTTCAAAGATACTGACTTCTGACTATGATGATAGATTCTAGCTTTTCAATGTATATTCCCTTTGTTTCTCCTCTTGAATTTATATCACTCCAATCTGTTCCTCTCACTACTAATCTACTCACTG
>MU225886.1:328634-350936 GCA_018584345.1 Thuja plicata
TTAATTGGATAAATGGCCCCTTCCAATGATGACTCAACCCTCAACTTAAGTGAAATTATAAAGTTAAATTATAACTTTATAATAAGCCATTTAATGATTAAATAATAATTTGGCCACTAAAATAATATTAACTCCCAAATTACTTATCCTTTAAATATGTCATCTGAAACAAGAGTCACACCTAATATTTCCCCACATGACCAAATGCACATTCCAAAAATAGAAAGGATCCTTCTCGATCAACCTCAGACTTACTATTAATAGTAACTATATGAAACTAAGCCCAAACGAAGTTCAATCTGAGCCAAACGAAGTCCAGACTAGAACATACGAAATTCTGGAGAAGATAAGAACCTCCATTAACCAAACCTCTACCTCAAAAGATCCTCTATCCAAAATAATTAGCCTACGAGGGTCACAATAATAGGCTAATCCCTCAAACTCTGATGCTCAAGAAAAATGGGAACATTACATTTTGCACCTGATGGTAATAGCTTTCAAGGCCTTGATGACATCAATAGCATTCATTCTTCAAGAAGGTTGGCAATATTGAAGATATTTGCAGACGTCATAGTGAGTTACCTTTTGTTGGACATGGGATTGCAAGTGCACATCTACGACATATTTGATCATTTCTTGATCACGATCAGGGGATATCATGATAAAGAGATTATTGTAGCCATGAAGAACATTCTAATCATGTGTATTCAGGAGATGGATGTTATATCCCTACCTATCACATCCATGTTATGGGTTGTTTGCAAGCAAGAATGTGTTCCTTTTACTGCTATATGTGAATTGGTCAATAATATATTCAAACAATGTGAGGGAAAATTGAAGTCTCACTTGCATAAGGATAAGGAAGTTGGTGATTGCAATAAGGATGATAGGCGACATGACAAAATGAGCCCTAAAGATGAACCATGTTCACAAGTTCACTTCAGCCATATGAAGACATGAACAAGCAAGAACCAACTATTGCACCTTCAAGTGCAGAACGCACAAGTATTCATGACCACCACAAGGTTGAAGAAATTGCTTGCACAAAGTTCACTACACCAACATTGGTTGACCAGTTAGGAGGAGGTATGAGTTCTACTAATGTTCCTTTGCATCTTATTGGTAAGGAATCAATTTGTGATTTGGATAGTGATGATGTTCATCCATATGGACGCAATACAGAAAATTTGTCTTGTAGTGAGGTTGATTTCTCTCGTTTCATACACATGATTATATTGGAGTACTTGTTAAGATCATATGAGATATATTGTCTTAGTGAGTTGGTTGGAGGGACTAAGAGGTTGCCTACCAATAAGATCCTGCAATTTGATGATGGTTGGTTTGTCATAGTTGCTTTGGCATGGAATTGGTTGGAGGCAAAGAACATAACAGCTATGGAGATGCAGATTTGGACCAGTCCAAGGACAGCTAAGGCAACATGTGACTTTCAACCTCATAGACCAGCACTTATTAAAGATACAATATGGGATGACAAAGGCATTTCAAGGGAACATAATTCTAATGTCCTGAATTTAACCAGTAGTCCCTTGTCATCACATGAGCATTGCATTGAGGACAGCCGCGAGTGGGTTGATAAACATATGGTGAAAGTTGGAAATGCAGTTTGCCCACGGTCTGATTTTACAACAGCAGTTGAAGAGGAGCATGAGGTAAAAGACCCTATTCACAGTTATGTCAATAATCATTTGGTTGAGCATGAGTGTGGTGGAAGAAATGTTGTGGATGGAGTTGTAGACAAATCAGAACTTTTGCTTAAGCAGTCACATCCCTTGGAAGGATAATTGAGGCTAAATGAAGACATGATTGTTGCATCTTTCGCTCACATTGATGATACCTATCGAATAATGTCAAATTATTTGTAAAAAGCACAAGGAGAATTATCTCTTGCAGATAGAGATCATCTCCTCTAGCTGAATGAGATATATTCGGATCCATTGAGAAGAAAAGAAGATGAAGTAGACAAGCTCACCTATGATCTTAAGGTTGCCATGGATTCCTTGAAGGACACTCAGATGGCCCTTCAGAAATCAGAAAATCATGTTGATGAGCTTGTTTTGGAGTTGAGCTTGACACACTCTTCAGTCATCCAAACATATTTTGCAGCCACACCTAAGGAAGGGGAAAATATTGCAAGAATGGTTGACATTGAACAAATAGTTGTGGGGATGGAGGATCTAGTTTGCAGTCAAGAAGATACATGTAATTTTCAGTTGGATGAATCTTTGTGGGATTTGATTGTGGTAATCCAGGATGGAAGAGATATCCTTTTCTTTTGGCACCTCATCATGAGAAGGGTGATTTCTTGATTGGGTGTAATACTGCCCTAAACTCAGAAAATTCTGATTTTTTTATTATTGACAGCGATTCCTCGATCGGAATTGATGCTCTGATTCTTGACAATTATTTCTTGGGTGGTTTTGGTGCTGCCCTAAACTCATAAAATTCTGATTCTTCAATTGTTATCAGCAGCACTTCAATTGGGATAGTTGACAACCTTGAGGAAGATGGTTTTTGGTGGAATGCACCTTGGGTCAACAAAAATCAATGACACACCAATGGAGATGACAACGAAGAGGATGGAGATTCGAATCAAGCTTGAGGCATGTGATCTTCAATTAGAGGCATCTCTTGGGGCAGCGCTTGTTGAAGGACCTTCAACAATGAGGTTATTGGGGATACTAAGGATATGTATGACTGCTAGTCTGATTTGTTGCTTGGCAATAACCACCCTTCACCTCTGCATAATCATGAGATAGAGGCCACTTCACATGAGGATGATGGTAATGAGAAGTCTCCCAATACGGGCACTCACATTTTGTGTGAAGAGTGTATTGAAGATTCTAATTTTGTACAGCAGACCGGAGAATGTAAAGAAGTCATGAGGAACGTGTAATGGATGGCTACAAAAAGATAGGAAGGCTAAGTGGTTGACTACCCAAGTAAGACAGCACTTTTAAGAGGAACATTCAAATTTGTGTGGGCAAGGAGAGAGCTATGTTTGTATGCATCATGAGGTACATGAGTTTCCTCTTTTAGAGTGCCCTTTGAAGGCTCAAATCATAGAGGAAGAGGGGACAATTGAGCACACACTTGGTGGACCAGCCACTAGTGCTATATCTATACATGCTAAGGGAGACATAAGCGATTCAGATTTGTTTGGCTCCTTGGTCTTTCATGGAGAGTTTGAGGAATTGTCTCTTCCAGAGGCTCTTATGATGGAGATTAATCTTTTAGACCAGCCTTTGAGGGATTCTAGGCATATGGACATCCTTGGAAAAGCCATTGCCACACTTCTCCCTTATGATGCATTGTTGGAGTATGGAGCTATTCACTTTGTAGGGCAAGAGGCAAGCATAACTAGTGTTCTTCAAGGTGAGTGGCATCTTCTTGGAGAGAACAAGTTGTAGCTGAGCCTTGATGACCGTTGTGGGACAACTAATTGGTATAAGAACATGATGTTTTTGGGACCTAGCAATGGCATTTTTGGGGCTTTGCTTCAATGGGATCATGATGGATTGCTTCACAACTCCGGGCGTGGCAATGTTTATATCAGAGTAGAGCAGCAGAAGCCTGATGGAGATTTGCACAACGTTGGACAACTCTTTCTACCTGCATCTAGGAGAGTTAAGGAGGTAGCACTTGCAGTCATGATGTAGCATAGAGACTTCAACAGACATATATACCAACATCCACGTTTGGTTTGGGATCCTGGAACTTGTCAGAGGGCGGTCAGTTTGATGGCCGATTGCTTGAGGGCAAGCAATCTTTGGGCCTGGAGGACTGTCATGCCCCTTTATTTAACAAGGGAATTATTTATTTTGGCCCCGTTCCTTAGGCCTGTGCTATCTTTTGTAACTTGTGGCACCAGCCTTGGCATGGAACTATTTGCATTTGGGCACCAATCTATTTGGGCCAAGTAGCAATGATTGTGGAAGTCAACCTCATATTTGATGGCGTCTTGGTCGAGACTTGAGATATCATCAATCAGCTTTGAATTCATTTTGTCTTTACAATTCCATATTGGAATTCATTGGGAGATTGCAATTTCGAAGGTGAAATATCCTCCCTAGTCTACTATCGATCCCAATTTGGTGAAGTCTCTTTGACACCAAATTCGATTGATGGATTTGCAAATGTTGTCAGCCATTTCATGCTTTCATATTGTGTGATATCCCTTTCACCAGTGAATTCCTTCCTGGCAGGAGTTGTGATTCAACTTGGAGCAGCAATATACATGATCAGTGACATATTCCATTGAGGCGGCAACATATGCATTCATCCACAGCAACAGCCTTCGGCCATTCATCTACAATATTCCTATACTCGGCGATCATTGGAGATCAATCAGCATACGCGGCAGTATCGATATTATAAGCACTGCAATCTGGACCGTGATATACATATTTGCCGTGACATAACATTATCAGCAGCAACATACATCCATCAGAGACTGCGGCACTTCTTCAGCACCAATCCATACACAGCGATCATAGTAATTCATCAGCAGCATCATCTATGGCGACTTCCATCAGTGATCAACACATGGATTGCATCACACATTGCATACTACAGAGATCAGAGCCGCCGCTTCACCATCAGCAAATACAACTTCAGCAGCAATAAATATATCTGAGATCAGCATTGCAGTGTTATCATTCGTGTGGGAGGGTAGCATCCTAACATCAGTAGGACGGATACATAGACACCGGCACATCCGATCACCAGACATACGCACCTCGAGCTTACAGATATCTGATATCCGAACATACTGTCATTTATAGATCGGTCATACTGACATCATTAATCCACGACTCCCAATGCCGATAATCATTAGAAGGCCAAGGTGCAAGGTTTCTTGAGCCATATCTGGATTGTAATTGCAACTGTAATTGTCTGAATATAATTGAGATCTCGAACTTTCTGGTCTATCGCTGCATACTTTGCCTATTTGTTTCTGTATATCTGCTTAGGATCTTTCATGCTAAAACCACAAGCTGTCAAAGAGAAGACATTGCCTTTCATCCATAGAGGATATTATTTGATAAATGGGCCAACTAAATCCTTACAAAAGGCAGCGCCGGCATAAGTAATTCAATATAATTATTTGGAACAAGGCCGACCACTCATGATTATGCAAGATACTTACATGTCCATACTAGCCTACCACCTTTGGCTTTTATGCCAAACAACATGTATTTAACTATTATAATCTCCCAAATATTGATGAAGAAAAGCAGGTGATTTTGAAGTTTAGAGGCAGAGATTCCTTATTAAGCCAATAATTTATCATGTTAAAAAGAGTGATTAATGAGTCACCAATGCAACAATTTGTGAGACTTCAATAATAGCCATACCTTATTAAGATAATAGTATAATAGAAATCTAATAGAACAATTGGTAATTGTTAATAGAAGGCAGCAATCAAAAACAGAAGTTGAAGTAAGTTAAAGAGCAGCAAGGGTGGTCAGTAAAGAGGATATAAAGCAGTGATTTCATTTGAGTTAGACATGAATTCGTACAACAAGTAGTGAAAGTAACAACTCTTAATTGAATAGATGTGTCTCTGCATCAAGTCGCCTTCATTGGGGAATCTATAAAAGAGATTTGGGAAATAAATATTAAGAGTGTGAAATGGATGAAGAATACAAGGAATAATATATATACTCCAGCAAGCAAGGAGAAGTAGATGCTGTGTGAGAAATAAAGTTATATCAGATCTGCATATTAGAAGAGGAGTTAATGCAGATATAGTAGAGATGTTAATGCAAATATAATATGAATAATTGACAGCGATTAGTGAATTTAATGCGCAAAAATTGTTAAAAAAAATAAAATTGAAATTAAGGAGAAATATAGCAGCTCTTGGGATAATCGATCAGTTTGCAACAAAAAGTCATGTCTTTTGGAAAGGAGTTCTCTATTGAAGAGATGCATCATTACATTTGGTGATGAAGATATAAATTAAGTTTGTGGCATGTGGAGAATATGACATGGAAGAAGTGAGAGATCTGTGTGCAGTGAATGAAATACAAAGGAAAACATTCATCACAAGAAGATCATAAGGAGAGTTGGGAAGATTATCTTATGCAGGTTTGTATGAAGAGACTAAGTTAAGGCAGATTTGTTCAGGTAGATCATTGAGAGGCAAGAACAAGACAATTATCTTATGCAGATTTCTATGAAGAGATTAAGTTAAGGCAGATTTGTTCAGGTAGATCATTGAGAGGCAAGAACAAGACAAACACAGTCAACTTTGCTTTAATGGCCAATATTTAAGGTGTATGAGCCACAAGTGTTTATTGAGGCAAAAGAAAAACCTGAATGGGAAAGGCCATGGAAACCAAACATGAGAATCTTACGAAGAATGAGACTTGGAATCTTTCAATTCTTCCACCAAGGAAGAAACCCATTGGTTGCAAACGGGTGTACAAGGCCAAGTACAAAGCTAGGTTGGTCACTAGAGGGTTCTCACAAAGAGCGGCATTGACGACGAGAAGACTTTTACTCCTACAACAAAGAGGAACACCAACTGATTGGTTCTAGCTATGGCGATTCGATTTGGCTAGACAATCCATCAAATGACGTAAAAGGTACCTTCCCATAGAGAGACATTGAAATTGCTCAAGGGTACAAGAACGCATTCCAAAGAATCTTTTCAAATCCAAAAGTGGAATATATTGTTGATTAATGAGTTTGGTATCATCTCATCATAAAATAATCAGTGTAACACCGGCGCGGGGGCGCGTCGGGACGGGGGGACAAAGGGCCTCAATTTCGGGACGGCGTGGGGACGGCGGCAGGGGGTGGGGGAGGGGGGGTGCTGCATTCTAATGCTAGTTATGAAATGATGTTTTTGTATAACATACCAAATTGAAATACTTGAACATAGCAAAATTGCAACACGAACCATAACCATTGAACATTCAACATAGTAACATAGTACATACCCAATAGTGACATTCAAAAATCAAAATTCAAATAGAAATTCAAGTATCCGTCCTGGTGGCGGCGTGGTTGCAGAATGACGAAGGTGGGGGTACTCGGGTACTCCAAGAACCCGGTGCGGGGACATCCCAGGGACGGGTACTTCGAGGTTTTGGTGGGGGTGCGAGTCCCCGGGTTTCATTGAAAATAATTGATTAAACAAGACTTGCCCATAAATAATAATTAGAGACAACTTAGTTTAGTTAATTAAATATTCCCTTACCAACATCCTGATTAGCCTACAACAATTAAATAGGCTAAGGGTCTCCACCAATACTCACTCCTAAGAAGGGTACATTACACTATATCCCCATGGGAGAGGTTATATGTACCTTCAACCTCTTGCAATCAAAATTCTATCACATATGAGTTTTTTTTAATTTTTAGCATTCTTACTTTTCTTTTGCAGCTCCATATTACCATTTACATTTTATAATTACAAATATTTAATGACTTCACCTCCAATTTCAACAAGTTGCAAGTTCTTTGACTGGCAGAATTGGAGTACATACTCCTTCATCCACACAATTAAGCACAACCATTTGGCTGCAAGAAAACATAAGATTTGATCTTTATGCATTCCAATTTGCACCTCCTATCACAAAAGGAAGTTGACTACAAGTATAGGGCATTGACAAAATGGAATATAACCCCTATGTGTGTCAACTTGGCTGCATTCATTTAAAAGCTTAACAAAGCCACTATTAGATGGCGAGGAGGCTCCTACACATGATTTAGCTAGTGGGAAAGGTTAAAATTATCTTTTAACGTCTAATTTTTATTTTTTTTTGTTGGGCACTATAGTTTGTACTCTGCTATGACGCCTCCTTCACTTCCCCATCCTCTTTACATGCCCATAATCTCCTTACCAGCCAAGCTTCTTACCAGTAACAATTTCCACTTCCCTGAGTGCTTACAAACTCATCATCTAGTTCCCAAATCATAGGCACCAGGTAACCTTTGAAGACAAGATTAGATTAGCAGCAAAATCAGATGCAGATGCAGATGCTATGGGAAAGGCAAAGAAAGCCCAAAATAATAAGGGGATTCTGAATCTGCATGTACATCATTCTCTAATAAGGGCATTCTGAACTGCCTACAGGGAGCGAAAACAGTATGGCTCCCTTGGGAACAGATATCAAGGAGAGAATGTTGTTAAAACATTTCAACAGGCGCACATTCTATAATGCCTCTTTTTTTTAATATATTGCAACAAATTGTACACAATAAAAGAGCAATAAGACAATAGCCAGCAATAAAAAAACAGGATCCTTACTCATTAAACAGCATCATTCCAACAATTTATTTTTACAACCAAACTACCTGCCCTCTTCAAATGCCCATAATCTTCTTACCAGTAAAAATTACCACTTCCCCAAGTGCTTGGAAACTCATCATCTACTGTCTAAATCATAGGCACTGTATATCATTAGAATACAAGAATCGAGTAGAAGCAAAATCAGATGCAGATGCAATGGGCAGGCAAAGAAAGCCTAATCTAATAAGGGCATTCTGAATCTGCAGGTACAGCCTTCTCATACACAATTACATTTTAACTCCAACACACTGAGCTGTCTACAGAGAGAAAATGCAGCATGGCTCCCTTGGGAACAGATCTCAAGGCGAGAATGTTGTTAGAATATTTCAACAAACATTCTATAATGCCTCTTTTTTATCAAGATATCACAACAACTCCCACACAGCAATAAAAAAGAAATAAGACAATAGCCAGAAATAAAAGAAAGAAACCTTACTGATTCAACAACATCACTCCAGCAATTTATTTTTTCGACCACACTATCAAAGCTCCTTCAAGCTGCTGAAGATTAATGCATCCTCCTCTAAACAAATTTAAAACCTCTGATCTGCTTGTTGGGGGATTTCTTAGCTTTATTTTTTTCTAAATTTCATGCCCTTGCTTAGTTCTGTTATGCTACATTTCAGCAAAAGCTGCACTATATGATTAAAAATACTCAATAATACAAAAAAATTAAAGAATCTCTCAAACTCTCAATCACAGGTTACACAGAGAACAAATTAAAGGCTAAACAAAAAAATACTCTCAGGGATCTTTACTCATACCAAATCATAGAGCAAATTTCACTTTACACATCAAGATTATTTTATTCATTCCAATGAGAATACTTTTTCAAATTACAAGTTTTCTGTGCACCTATCTGTAAGCCTCATTTTCCTCTAGTACAAGTTATGTATGTGAGTGGTTTAAAGTTTTTAAACAACCTACTCAACATTTGTCACTAAACCTATTCTACGTGGGTGTTGATCCAACTCAACAAACCCCAGTAGTAAGTACTATAATAGGTTTGAATCATTAATTAAACCTATCTAATATGACTTCTTAATAATATTGATTTATTTTAGCAATTATATTAAATATACTATGGTGTACTTCAGATTTCCTGACAAATGTAGGCAAATGTAACCCCACATCCAATAATATTACTAAGCCTATGTCCTTGAATGAGAAATGATAAGCTTGATTTCCCTCCAAACAGCTTATAGAGTGGAAATAGTGGAGGTAGTTATCATGTTCCCGACAGTTGTGGTTGTCCCCATACATTAATAATTAATAAAAATGCATCTTTTAAGAGTCAACAATAGATGTGTGATGTCAAAAGTTGAGGACATTTTGCAAAGCAGTATACTAACTGTTCAACTTCAAATGCATAATTGAATATAGCTTATTTTTTCATTGTTGACTATAAATAATCTCCATCCCATTTGCTGATCACGTTAACAGCTTGTTTCTGCACTCTCAATGGAACAATCTTCTGTAGATACTCATATTCCTGTGTAATAACCAAAACTTTTTTTATTAGATTTTTAGTATTATATTCTTATGGTGTCTATATTTACTACTGTCATGAGGTAGTAAAATTGCAACTTGCATCTCTGTTTCTTTCATTGTATTTTGTTGCCTTATATGCTTCTTTTGATTTCAACCAGTTCTATTCAGTTTATCACAGTAAGGCATGTAACACAAAACAAGAAAGATGTGAAGTTTAAGACCATAAACATCCTAGATTGCAAGTATTGCTAAATACTTCAAAGATGCATATGCTTGAGATATGAATGTACAAAAATAATATCCCATGAACATCACTGACTTAACTGGATAACTGCTCCAGAAGATAAACTTCTTATGTCATTTTAGCGACAAATTTCTTAAGGTTGTGCATTTACATGTAGATAAATTTTGAAAAATGGAAGATATAACAGGAGAGATTACTCATGTTCTTACTAAATCCAATTATCAATACAACAAACATTCAAGAATCAAGATTGCAATGTGAAACTGCTAATGTTGGAGATCAATCCATGTGAAAGTGTTCGTAGGTCCTGTTGATGTTTAAAAGGTTGAGTTTTTTTCTGTGTGCACAAGCATGTGAATCTTGGGGCACGAGAGAAATAGGGAGCAGGGGTAGTAAGGCAAAGGGAGAGGGAGCAGGGAGCAAGGAGGGATGAGGAGGAGAAGGTGGGTTGGGGATAACATGCTAATGTGGAAAAGAAAAAGAATGGAGAAAGACATGTATAGAAAGGAAATGCTCAAGTTCAAAAGCATAATATAAAAGCACTCACAATTACACCCATAACTCTTTGGTAAGTTCTGTCACTGTTCTGAATGTGGCCATTTAACCACAATTCTAGAAATAAATTGAACTCGATAACTTCTCTTTTGGCTGCACCATCTTCCAGCAACCTTTCCATTTGAAGATCAGCCTCAGGGTAATCAAACTCATTATTTTTTATCTTTTCACGTGATGTATAATGTGGTCCAAAATTAAAATTTTGAATAGCTTGAATGATCCCACCAGCACATCTTTCACTTGCATGGTACACTTTATTGATAAAATTGTGGGATTTGTACCATTGAATTAGCTCTTCCTGAGCATTAGAGACCTGCCATCTATGCTTTTCATATTAGAACCTGAATGTAAACCATAAATATTAAAAAAGAATATTCTGCTTTTATTTTGTACAAACTAGCTTAAGACAAAACAACTTAATCAAATTATTTCATGCACCTATCAGAACAAATAAATATAAAACATGCTGGCAATGTGAATTTTTTCACTATGTTTCAGTACTGGAGCAATCAGAAAGTCGAGATATTCTTAAAATTTTCTGGTTGATATAATTGTTTTTCTTAATCGATAAGGGGTTTTCTACAGGCACAGATGTGGGTTTTTATATTTCTCCCACATGCCTTGGAACCCACATCATCATGGGCCATGTGAGTTTGTGTCCAATGGCTCCCATAATGATCTAAACCCAGGTCTTCATCATGGCACTGGTCAGCCTTTACCATTCAGTGACACCTATTGACTACAGGTGCTATATTACTGGCATATCTTAATGCAATCATTAGCAAACAAAGTATTATTTCACAGGCTTCATACAATAACACAAAAAGCATTCGTTGAATATATTTCGTTTAGTATGTTATCATGTTTCATTCAGTTACACCTTGTTCTTGTGAGTACCACACATTTTTCTCTGTCAGTAGACGGTTTTCTCCATTTATAGATGAATTTGAGAGTAATCCAAACTTCAACCAGAAGCCACTAATTCTCAGCAAGTCGATTTAGCTGTTTAGGCTAGTTTAAACACATTTATAATTTTTTATCATATATAAAAGCAGAGCATGGCTGAATTGTAATGTCATGTCCCCTTTTCAGAATCAAAAGAATTAATATTATTTTAAGTTGAGCCCAACCACTTTATTAATGAGCAACTTAAATATTATGATAGGTCCTATATAATGTTTAAAAAGTGCTTTAAACACTTTTATTCCAAATATAATTTAAAAATGGGGCCTTTGGATGTAATTTAAAAATATTTTTAATACTTAAAGGAAAAATAAATAAAAATAAAATAAATAGAGGGCCTGACATAAAGTGCCTATAAAAGAGAACTCAAGGCTCACATCTAATCCTCCATTATCAATGGACCTATATCACCATTTATAATCTGAATTACAATCTAGAGCTCTAAAAGATGGAAATCCTTGGTTGGCAATTTCTAGAGGATGAAAACCCTTTTGGAATCTCTTCAAATTTGGCAACAAAAACCTTCAATCTCCAATTGGGCAATTGTACAAAAGGATTGCAATTGTATAGCTAGATAACAATTAGATTTGCAAGCAAATATCATGTTCACAATTTAGAGAGTTCCATTAGAGTCACCATTGCTGATTCAACACCATTTCACAATTAGATCTTGAGTACCACATTTGGATTTTCAGATTTGGTTATCTATATGCATTTTCTGTTAGACAGCAAATATTGATCGATTCATGTTAGAGACCCTGTGATACATATTAATAGGCTGCTATACCATCAAAAATAAAGTTGTAGCTGAAGGAAGGACTACCAAACATATACCTGCAGTGCCGAATGCCAGATGTACCACAATTTTATGAACCACAGCATGTTATGGAGATCTTTCAGCTTTCTGTAACTATCTTTGGGCATCCATACAAGTTTGGCTATATTCTTGTGAGTTGAGTTTTAATTGGGGTTCGTTACAGTATTTGTCATCAGTGAATATTGACAGCATTACCATTGCTGCAGAAGGGTAAATATTAATTTCTAGATTTACCTACCAATCAAAATTTATTATTGGTATTTTTGAATACTATCACTGCAATTAGATCCAAAGTCTAATTAGTTATTTGACATTATCAATTAATCACTGATTCACTACCAATATATCTTACAAATGTTTTCACTAAATTCTGGAATTTTATAGCTGTTAACAGCAGTATAGGATCAATTTATCTTCACATTTCATTTTTAGTTTGATATAAACAGAAAACACGAAAATTGCAGATGACAATATTTTGTTTCAGTCTGATATAAACCAGATAAAATTAAAAGTTACATTTGACATTCAGTTTCAAATGCAAACAGATTCAAAGGGCGATTTGTAACTTGGGGACGAAGAACATGACCACTATACCTGAAACTAAAAGCTAAATGCAAAATTTCAAAAAAGCAGAAACCATACCAACACATGCAATTTCAATGTAGCTTCAAGGCTGAAATCATTTAATGAGGAACCATTTATTCTTACATATGTGCCAAGAGTGATGTACTACATTTGTGAATGGCACATACTTACTACATTAACATTTCTCTATAAAGAGGTGGTAAATCAATTGAGCAAGGGGGCAGGAGTAGGAGAGTTAGAGATCTCGGAAAAACTAAATTGCAATTCCTAGTCCTATGCCTGAATACTATTCAAGCTCATAAAGCTTATAATGTAACTATGTTTTGAGGTAATAAAATATATTTCCATTATGTGCATCTTTGTAATTCATTGTCTGAAAAGGTTGATTATTATCTGTAATATCCCCTTCTAAAGCGGAATTTAATAAAAATTAAAACATAAGATTAAATAATTAAATAATATATAATTATAAGTATAAATATAACTATAATTACATTGAAATGAATAATAATACGTAATTATCTAAATAATATATTAGATGTTAATATTAATAATACAATAAATAAATTACTAATAATATTATTATTAATAAATAAATATGATAATAGAATTAATAAATAATATAGTCTATTATTATAATAATATATTATTAATATATTATCATAATATATTAATAATATAATAAGATATTATCACATGTTGTCATTTTTATCTATATAACAAAACATATTTTGGTCGCTAGCTTAAGCATAATTCCTAATCTACGCTTTTGCAGGGCACGGTAATTACTTCTGGCCAATTCATAATCTATTCCATTCAGGAGATAGCGATTGAAAGGACCGATAAAGCAGTTATGTATATTGTGATTTGGAGGCGACATAGCATATATGAGTGACGGAAGGTATGTACAAGCAAGTGATTCCCCATGGAGGCAGCGTATTAAATTAAGCATCCTCACTGTAAGTGATTCAGAGATATGACGACACCAACTGAAGGAGATTTCAAATGCATACGGCAGTCCATTGGATACCATAGCCACGGAAGGTAATAAAATCCATACTTCAGAATGAAACGAAGCAAACTGATATGGGGATTGATACCTTAACAAACAGTGTACTATTAACATAAGCAATTATATCAACAAAAGTAGTTAAGGAGGATAACAACCAATTTAGACAACAACGATTTGTATAGAGTCTAAACTATTAGTAGTGAAGAGATACGATTAGTAACTATAATGAAAGCTGGTGAATATAGAGGGGCACGGGACATGTCTCCTCATTGTTGACCTAAGATATAAGAAGGCATTGCAATCATGAAAGGAAGGGGGGACCGAATACCAAAAAAAAGGAGACTTGGAATCAGAAAATGTATATATATATACATAGTCAGCATAAATAATCATCCGATTGGCATTCAATAAAGAATACAATCAGAAAATGTATATATATATACATAGTCAGTACAAACACACTATAAGGGGTATGCATTAGGATATCCTTTCTTTATTTCATACACAACATTGAACATACAACATCTTAAGTAACAGGGAAGGAAAATAATATATCAGATTGGCATTTACAAATTATATACAATCAGTAGTGCATCACATTGGCATACAATCAATCAACACACCAATTGGGATTATATATTGCTCTCACATCATAAGGCATCGTTTACATTTACATTGAGCATCTATTTGATCAATACAGTGATATCAAGATAAACCTCTCATTCTACATAAAACAAGGTTCATAGAGATAGGATAAGTCATAAACATATCCATCTTGTAGATCAGGAACTCATTGCAATTATAGTATACTCAATATATTTAGTATATTTGGAATCCGTTACAATTGCATTCCATAATTCAAGATTTATGCAAGGATTGTTGACCATCTAATTGTGCATAGTATCAAGATAACTAGTAAGAATAAAGGTCTGAATAGGAAGAAGTCTCATTGCAATTGGAGTTATAAGAACATTATCCCCAAACTACCGAGAAATCTGACAGGGGACATTACATTATCATCACTGCATGATTAGATAGCCTTTCATTAGACCCTGCAACCATGACTGTGTCACCTACTTTCATCACCAAGGTTGATAATTTATCACATATATTTATGATTTTCAGTCATCTTTCCTACATTTCAAAAAGCATAGATGTTGCCATATTTAAGCAAAGGCTTATATCAGTTTTTACTTTAACAGTTTGCCTTCTGTTTTTTTGCATCATCATATTAGAAAATAGTGTGATTAAATAAAAGAAATGTAGAATTTATAGTTCAGTTGAGAAACATACAATTACTCCATGAACTCCTTCAACAGTGAATAATTCTATATCATTGCCTGAGTCTCCACATACAAGGACATTCTTAGATAGTGATCCCTCTTTCTTCATTTTTCTCATCAAGTAAGAAAGGGCTTCTCCTTTTCCACCCATTTTTGGAAGCACATCAAAGGCTATTCCTCCACTGTAAATCAGTTTCACATCAAGCTGATCATGCACAAACAAAAGAATATCAGCTAATAACATTTATGTTCTATAACAACCATAAAATATAGATAAATTTTGCTTACTCTTGAAGCATACTTTAGCATAACCTTCCAAGAATTGATTACACTTGTAGTCTAAAAAGCTTTTACGAAAGATTTGATCAAATGACTACTGAAACTGAAATCTTATTCATGTTAGAATGTTACTACTGCCGGTGGTTCTTCATAATTGCATACTTCTTTGTAAAGACATACTGGTCTAGAGATATAAATGGAAAGCAATGGTTTTATGGTACTGCAGCAGACAATTAATTTTTTCAAGAAAAAATACTGTACAAATTTGCAAAAACAAAAAATTATTTTATTAGATATATGGGTTGAATCAAGGCCTACTCCCCTTACAAAATTTAGAGATTATCAGGCCTACTACACCAGCATAAACACCCCATAATGACCTGTACTCATACTCACTGCTATATACCTCTCTGTCCGCAATTTTCCAATGGGACTACCACTGCTGCAATTTTTCCACTATCTAGCCACATCTTTCAGCACTATCTAGCCACATCTTTCAGCACTATTAGGCTGCAATCTACCTGCAATTATAGGAAAGCTCCCGCTTAGCGTACCTTATGACATTAAGATGTCCTTGGGGAGTGTTGAACCTTGGTCTCCCTCATGAGAACCAAACCAAACCGTTGACAACATCCCAATTGGCAATGATAAAAGTATTAATAAATGTGCATTTCTTTTATACCTTATTGTGAATACAAAATTATACATCCTTCAGAGACATTTATGTTTCAAGTATTTGAGATGTAAGTCACCCTCAATGGTTCAAGCTGATGATCCATCCTTGAATTGGCCATTACTAGGCCGATTAGTCAATGGTCTCATCACATGTTTAAACTATTGCAATTAACAACATATCAATCAATAGAAAGATGGGTTAGGGGAGTTGTCTCGATTTTCAAGATCTAAACAAAATTACTATTAAAGACAAGCTCCCTGTTTCTATAATTGATGAATTGGTGTATGAATCACCAGACACCTATTTCTTCCCCAAGTTAGATATATAATTTGGCTACCTCTAGATTTGCTTATGGAAAGGAATATCTCTAAGCTTTTTGAACTCATGCAAGCCATTATAAATTTTTATACAGCCATTTGGCCTCACAAATGCACAATTCACATCTTACAATCTAAGGAACCATATTTTTTAGCAATTCCTTTAAAAATTCACACTTGCTGCAAGACATGGAAAAAACATCTAATTGATTTGGAGCAAACCCTAGACCTCCTACTAGAGAATCGATTGTGTAAATGTTCCAAGTTTTATTTTGTTCATTTGAGGTGGAATAGTTCCACCATATTGTCATAATAGAATGTGTTCAGGTAGATTCCAAGAAAATTGAGGACATGCAAAATAAGCCAAAACCAAAAACTCCTTAATGTCTTCAGGGATTTCAAGTCTCACTAGTTATTATCACAAATTCATCAAAGACTATGGTCAAATTGCAGCTCCTTTGACAACAATTTTAAGAAAAAAAAATGCATTGATGTGATCTTGTAATGTCCCCGTTTTTAGGCACATGGGATTAGCTTATTTTTGTGACCCTCGTAGGCTAATCGGAATGTTGGAGGGGGTCGTGTGGCAGAGTCAGTGGTCAGATTCCACTCTAGAGGTCTAGGATGCTAGGATTGCTCTTCGTTTGGGTCAGATTGACAAACTTACTATTTATAGTAAGTGTTTATTTTGGGTGATCGTCATGATTGCTATTTTTAGCAAGGCGTCTGTGCATTGGTAATAGTGGAGTTGTGGATTCATTTTCCGAGCTTTCAGTTTGAGGGACTTACTATTTTTAGTAAGTCTATTTCTAGCAGTGTTTATTTGTGGCAGGGTGCCCGAGCAGTTGTCTTGACAGAGCAGAGCATTTGGATTGGCTCCGGTTGATTATTTTATTAATAAATTAAGTTCACTTAATTAATTATATTATGAGCTTATTTAATAAAGTCAAGTCATTAATTAATTATAATGACTTATATTTAAATGCTATGTCATTTAATGTGAGGAAATATAATGAAGTATTATATTTCAATTAAAAGGTTATGCAAGGATAATGTCTTTAATGGCATAATCATTTTAAGTTATGCAATGTGTGAAGGAGAAGCTGAAAGTTTTGAGTCTTATTGAAGAAGCTGATTTTAATTACTTAAGGATTGCGAAACTCATTATGAGATATCTTTTCATCATTTATGAAATTGCTGAAGTTCGAAACAAGGGTTTGTGGAATGAAATTTACCTTGCAAAGAATTGTAAATTCTTTGCTTGTTTCCAGCACTTTAAATCAGCGTTGATGGTGATGAATTGTGTATGTTGCGGCTGATCTTGGAAACTGTGTGAAGCCATTGGGAGAAGTTGAATCTGCGTGTTGAATTTGTTGACGAATGTAGAGTGGAGAAAAATAATTAAAGGATGTGTGAATTGCTGGAGGTTGATGTGGGGAATTGTGCAAGCATCCATTATCTTCCTTTGCAGCCGCGGCCAGCATTGGTGGAGATCAAAACACACAGGTTCTATATAATATATTGTTGCGTTGGTTTCAAATCACATTGTATGATTTTCAATTGTGATTTAATAAAGCTATTCAATAGTGTGGTGAGAATTCAGTGTTGTTGCAAGAATAGATTTATTGCTTTCAATTTGTAATATTGTTGTTTTTACCTAGCGAATTATTTTAAAAATTCATATCATATTACAAATCCAAAACGAATTAAAATTTTGCAAGCAAATTCAGAGATAGAGCCAGGCAGGGATCTTTACAGATCTGAATCAATAAAGCATATCTTTGACCTTCTCAAACATGCAATGTGTATCACAGTTACATTTTCTATGCCTGATTTCTCCGAACTGTTTGTCATTGAAAGTGATGTTTTAGGGCTAGGAATTAGCACAAAGTTGAGACAAGAAGGAAGACCCTTGGCATTCACCAGCAGGGCACTAGCAAGCAAAACTCTCATAAAATCTACCTGTGAGAAGAAAATGTAGGCCATTGTTCATGCTATAACTCATTGGTGGCCTTATCTTTAGGGATAACATTTCTACATCAAGATGGATCATCATAGCCTTACATATTTTATAAAATAGCACCTCTCTACAGCCAAAAAACAAAAATGGGTCGCTAAAGTACTTGGTTATGATAGTGAAATATATCTAATTAAGGGAAAGGAGAATGTCATGGTAGATGCCCTATCTCACAAATTCAACTACCATGGGACATTAGATGCTTTATCCTTACCAACTCCAAACTAGCCACAAGAGGTGAAATAAGAGCGGCACCAAAATGCATAAGTTTAACAGCTCATTCATTAGCAAATAATCAATCCAACAACTAAGTCCAGGTACTCTTGGGATGGCCAATGGCTGTGTTATAAAGGGTGTATTATGTTTTCTATGAAATCTACTCCTCGAGACAAATTGTTCCAGAAATAACACGTGTCGCCATCCATAAAGCATTCTAGTTTCTTAAAGATGTACAAATAAGCCGATGGAAACTTCTTCTAGGCTTGCATGAAAAATGATATCAAAAATATGCTGAGTGTGATACATGTCAATGCCATAAAGGAGAAGACATCAAGTCTTCAAGCACTCTATAGCCATTACCCTTCTGATGCCAATATGTATAGAAATCTCCATGGATTTTATTAAGGTATTTCCTAAGTTAGGTATCAAATCAGTCATTTTTGTGGTGGTTGATCATCTCTCTAAGTACGCTCATTTCTACAATATTCATTGGCCCAATCCTTATATAGCCTCCATCACTACACAAGCCTTCATTCACCAAATCTTCTACCTTTGTGGTATACCCACTTCCATTATCTATGACAATGACCCCACCTTCACCAATCACTTCTAGCTGGATTTGATGAAGCTCAAAGGAACACAATTGAAAATAAGCTCAGCATATCACACAAACTAATGGTCAAACTGAAATAATATTAAAATAATAATAATGGTCATCTTTAGTGATTTTAGTTTTATTAGTTAGTTTCTATTTACGTATTCAATTAACGATTGTTTCATTTATGTTGGGTGAATATTTTGCAACCAACAGTTGGAAGAATCAGTTACAAAATAGTGGTTTCATCCACAGCATGTGAGACACGGTCTCTCCTAATTAAGGGAAGGCTCCCCCTATCTACTATTCCTAAAAACAACTAAAACTAAGCTAAAACTGTACACTAGGTGTCATGTCCCCAAATTTTAATGTAATAATTTAATTTAATTAATTAATTAATTGTCCCAGAATTTAAATAATATAATCAAAGGACCTTTAATTAATTGTGTTAATTAATAAATAAGGGGCCCAAGTTAATAAAATAATAATTAAAGTTTGTCGGCCAAAGACCTATTTGTAATCCTTCTGGAAACTTCCCGGAGGCCTTTATAAGGTCGTCGTTGGCATGGTAATGCATCATGGATTGTATTTGACTCTTCTTTGTATTTTCGGACGCTGAAGGCTGAAGGTAGTTTGTAGTGTTTGTTGTCGTCACCGTACATATAATTTGGATCCACCGTATGGCATCCAGGTGCTCGAATTGTCTGTGGACAGTACGGACGATGCCTTGTGATTACTGAGGTGTTACCAACAAGCGCGATATCTTTTTATTGTGGTCTTATGGCAGTTATGAAGGGGGGGCCTTGCACCCGGGACATTATAGTGGTATCGGAGCTGGTGATCTTGCCAGCCTGTCGGGAGAATCATGGCGCCGAGTGATGGATTGAAAGATCTGTTGAAGAAGATGACACCGAGTGATGGATTAAAAGATGCCTTGAGGGAGTTAAGAACAAGTTAGCAGACGCTCTGCCAGACCCTCGCAAGAAGGAACCAGCAAATGGAGGTGACGCTCAATCACCTGACAGAAGAAATAGCAAAAGGAGATTCACAGCGCTTCAACACAAGGTCCACTATGCCGACCTTTCGTCCGAGGATCGAGAAACAAGAATTGGACAGGCCCACTTTGGTTGAGTCTCTGAAGCAAATCAAGCAGGATTGGGTGATTGGTGGTTGGGAGAGGGACATATCTCTAAAAGATTATATAGAATTGCAAATGAAGTATCCATTGTCAAGGCATCATAGTCTGAAGTGGGAGATTGACAAGTGGCTATAGGATGAAGTCAAGTCCACAACTTTACTGCAGCCACAGAAGGATATTGACAAGCAAGAGATTATAATTGTCCCTTCAAGTGGAGAGCAACTAAAACCTCAAGACAACCAAAAGGTTAAAGATGGAGAAATCGTTGATGATACAAAAGAGGTCAAGGAACAAGACAAAATAGTAGATCTGAAACAGGATGACAACCAAGCCAATGTTGAAGTGAATGTTGTCAGTGTGTGGAACAAGAGCAAGGCTGCGAATATACAGGAGAGCATGGATGATAATTTGGAGTCACATAATTGGAGTCATGAACCTAGAGCATGGGGCGGAGGTTGTTTGCAGTAACAATTGTTACCGATGATTGATTATGGAGTCTATCCTCCGGCGGTGCTCAAGGCGTGCATAACTGCAAACTTTCCGAGTGAGAGACTTCCTTGTGAGAGCAACAAGGCCTACCTAAATTATGAGGTTCCAGAGGAGATTGATGAACATGATGGCATCGATCTATTTTATGATTGGCATCTTTGGGATCCTAGTGACTCGGGACACGCCAACGTTTATATCATAGTGGTGCAGCGGAAGTCTGATGACGATGTGGTGCAGAGGAGGTTTGATGCCAATTCACTCGTCTCACTTGCACATTTAATTTGGGACCCTGGAGCTAATGGCCTTTCGTCTGATGAAGGAGGGCAAGCAATCTTTGGGCAGCGAGGATTTGCCATGTCCCCAAATTTGAAAGTAATAATTTAATTTAATTAATTAATTAATTGGTCCCAGAAATTAAATAATATAATCAAAGGACCTTTAATTAATTGTGTTAATTAATAAATATGGGGCCCAAGTTAATTAAATAATAATTAAAGTTTGATGGGCAAAGTCTTATTTGTAATCCTTTAGGAAACTTCCTGGAGGCCTTTATAAGGCCGTCGTTGGCATGGTAATGCATCATGGATTGTATTTGACTCTTCTTTGTATTTCCGGAGGCTGAAGGCTGAAGGTAGTTTGTGCGCAGTTTCAGAGGTGGAAGATCCTCCCTATTCTATGATTGCAGTTTCGGTGGTTCAGAGCCACCCTGGTTTGCCGAGGGAAATATCGCTTCTGATATTTCATCTGTACTTCATTGTCAAATTTGTGAAGTCTTTTGTAGAAGACAAATTTGTAGTCAACATCGATATTTGATATTGTCCGAGATCGTGGATCTGTGCGAAGTATTATCATTTCCTCTTGCATGTGCAACTATTCAGATTTGTGTTTTGAATTATTGTTTTGTGCATGCAACAAGACCTACGAAGGCGTCCCTACATACTGTTGTGAGGTTTTCACACCATCGCCCCATTGTAAATGGGGACCCCCTCTTTTGCAAGCAGTAGGAGTAGTGGTCTTAGGTAGTCTTTGTTGGCGACAGTTTTCAAGCCCCTTGGTCCGACGAGTGAAGTTTGAGAGTTGGTTTTGGGCGATTTTGGCCTGCTGAGAAGTCAAGTCTGTCTGGAACATGGGCAAGAGTTGTGCTAAATCTTTCCGGAATATGGGATAAAACCAAAGGATTCGTGATGAAACAAGTCTAAACCCTCTGAGAATCCTTGTTCCAGCTTCAATTCGATCTTAGAAAGTCGAAATAGATTGTGGGAGGTAGCTTTGCTGAAGGCGTGTTGAATCCTGAAATTT
>MU225886.1:354287-387594 GCA_018584345.1 Thuja plicata
CGCTGGCAAGCTTTCATTAGGTTTGATCCCCGTCCATTTGCTAATTTCTTCATCCCTAGGAGTAGTAGTAAGGCAGTGAGTAGTTTAGTAGTGAGAATCTGATGAGTGAAGTTGGAAGTGATATAAATTAAGGAGGAGGAATCAAGTGAATATACATTGAAAAGCTAAGTCCCATCACCATCATAGCCAGAATCCAATATCCTTGAAGGAACAACGTAAGCCCGCCGACGTGATTACCAGCAAATCACATCATTATAACTGAGTTAGGATCCACAGGTGTAAGGAACCTTGGAGTATTTTCTCATGTCCTTTGTGAGTATATACTTTTCAAGAGAGGGTTGAGTGTTTGATACCCAGTATCAAGTGTTCAAATCCTATATGTTATGTAGTGGTACAAAACTCACATCAACACATACCTCGTCGCCAAGACATACAGTTCATACTAACTGCAAACGTCGGGATACCAGCCTTGAACGTACGGCTAAGTGGAACCACAAACAATCACCGCACGACACACATATACACCACCGTACGGCAATTACTTTGTCATCGTACGACTCACCACCGTACAACATTGGAGGCATTCATTGATCGTACATATTGATCGACGGCTAAGTAAGGAAGGAACGGATGACATTCTGTCGTACGGCCTACACACTGTTCGTACGCCGTACATCGGCCCATTCGGCACCTCAAACCTCATAGTCCCTTCGGTGTGTCTTTTGTCATCACCATACATATTTGGATCCACCGTACGGCATCCAGGTGCTCGAATTGTTTGTGGACGGTACAAACAATGCCTTGTAATTAGTGAGGTGTTGCCAACAAGCGCGATATCTTTTTCTTGTGGTCTTACGGCAGTTACGAAGGGGGGCCTTGCACCCGGGACATTACACTAGGCTAATTGCAGGGCATTACATTCACCATACTCTCTTCTTTTTAGAGTAGGCATTCTTTCATCGTATTCTCTTGCTTCAAAATACACGATTCTTTCTAACAATGATCTCTTAGATACAATTAAGAAAAGTAAAAACAAGAAGCTCGTGAAAGCCCAAAGTCTTTCCACGGCCCCTTCTATGAATTTAGAAACAAAAGTGAAACACTCGTGCAGCTCAAACGTCTCCAACATGTACTTCACTTTATATGCACAAACGTGGAAAACAAATAGCACAAAGTCTGCAAGTGCTTTCCTTGCTTGAACATTCTACAGTAACTTCAAACTTGACAAGCAGCTTAAAGTTTGCAAGACCAAATCTGGAGCCAAAGTATGATCTAAACACAATATGTAGCTCAAAGTCTGCAAAATTGAGTTCAAATCCCTCTTGAATAAAATCACAAAACTCACAATCAACTCACGAAAATATCGTCACATGACAGTTTGGATTAGCACAAAGTCTCAAAACAACCTGCCCTTTTTATTGAAAGCACTTTGATTTTGCATCTAAGCCCAAAGTCTTAGAGTACATATACAAACTGGCAAAGTTTTCTTCCATTGCCAAAAGATAAAAATTACAATGAGGCACCCTCCTATATATAGGTGAGGGGCTGAGAGAGAGGTGGGAGAAACCCAACAAACTTTGAGTTATTCTAAAACTAACCTTGACTTATTCAAACTGCAAGTCCTAATGTACTTGACCTGCAATTTGATTACATGTAATAGCTTTACAGGTAAAAAGGTCACCTACAATTACAACTTGCAAGTTACATGTAATTTGTCGAAAAGAAATTACAAAATGCATGATGAAAAATAAACTAGGTGCCTAACAGGACACGACTCCTATTACATCATCCTTTTGTCATTTTCCTTATGCTGCTATAGGATGCTCCTTCATTGAAGTACTCAAATTTGGTGGAAGCATCTTGAACCGGAACATGAACCTGCATTCTTGATTGTTCTGCATCATAATGGCCATTACTGGGAAAGCATCTTTTCATGACCATTTCAGTCTTGAAAGCCTTCTATGCTCTCGATCATTCCATCACTTTTCACCTCCTTGTATGGCTCTGTCATGTGGTTCTTCCTTTGTATCCTTCTGCAATCTTGGAATCTATAATCGGGATTTAGAAACCTGACTACAAGTATTTTGGGGAAGAGCTTTAACTTGCAATTGGGTTTTGAAATCCCAACTACAAGTAGGGTAAAAGCTTTACTTTTGCTTGAGGAATGAACTTGTAATTGGGATTTAGAATCCCGATTGCAAGTTAGGAAGAACATATGTGTGGGAAGAACCTTTAGCTTCTTGCAACCATATGGGAAATACTTTAGCTTGCACTTGTGTTTAGAATTTTCAAAAGGGTAAACTTGGGTATTATCGGGGTTTTTAGGTGTGATTGCGCATTTGACTGCATGTAACAAAACATGCAAAGGGTTTCAAAAATCCTGATTTTGCAAATATGGCAAATTTGAAACAAACTTCTGTCGGGGATTTTTGCGGTAATTGCATGTAAAGTTGCATGTAATAACACTTTTAATTAGGAATAGAAATCCTGATTATAACAGAGTTCATGGTGGATATCAAAACATGCCAATTTTCACAAGGTATATGTATACATGTAAAATGTAAAGCTATGGCTGCAAATGGATGGGAAATTCCTTTTTTTTATGAAAGACTGCATATATATGGGTTGCAAACATAATGGAGGAGCTGCATTTAATGAAAAGCCGCATGTAAGAGCAATGCATCATCCAATTTGATATAATCTCAAGGAAAACTCTGATTTTCTGTTTATATGTAAAAACACATTTTGATCTATGCAATTTGAAATGCATTTAATGGATGAAATCCGAACATAATGAATTGCTTGGTATGGAGATTTCAATGTCATGATTAAAAAAAACCCTTGAATATGACTTCAAAATGCACAAAAACGAATACAAAACCCATTTTTGACAAAAAAAACATATACAAAAAACCCTAGGCGTAGCTGGAAAATGAAGAAAAACTCAGAAAACGTCCATGATTATGTATAACAATCATGTTTTTGGCCAAAAACCACCTAAGGAATGGTAAAAACAACACGTTTTTGGCCAAAAAGACCAGAAAGAAGCAAAAACGACCTAGGAAATATCAGAGATAACCACGTTTTTGCAAAAAAAAATGACCATGACAGATAAAAGCGACCCATGGAAAGGTAAAAACAATCATAAAAAAAAGGAGAAATGACCATATTTGAGCAAAAACGACCACAATTTATGGAGCTGCATACTTGTATATGGCGCAAAAACTTGAAGAAAATTAAAAACGTGGAGATCAATGCTTGATGGAGACTCAAACCTTCGCAAGAACTGAGACTTTTATTTAATATAGCTTGGTGTTAATTTTGGCGTCAATACTCGGCATTTATACGAACTCAAATGACGGTCTCTATGAACTGTAGTTCCAACGCAGATATCTCGGGATTTTTGCTTTGAACAATG
The DNA here is from genome assembly GCA_018584345.1 of Thuja plicata. NCBI lineage: Eukaryota > Viridiplantae > Streptophyta > Pinopsida > Cupressales > Cupressaceae > Thuja > Thuja plicata. The sequence continues at coordinate 357,706 of MU225886.1, forward strand.
CACTATAGTATGGGATCGGGCTTTTCTACATATATTACAAACAATATAATATGTAATGGAAATCAAAACTTCCGATAATTTTAATAATTTCGGAAATTTTAGCTTGCTTTGTATTTCGTATTACATTGCAAAATGCTATGTAAAGTTGTTGAAAATGCCCACTTACTCCAACTAGGAAAAGCAGCTTTTAAGTGTTTTGTATTTCATATTACTATAACATGCAATATAAAATAAAATGCCCAATTCTTAGAGTGGGGATTTTATAAATTTAATACTTTATTTTTCATCATCCAAAGTTCTAATAATATATTACAAAATATATTATTAACAAAAACATAAAAATAAAAAAGAAACTCGAACCTAAACCTTAAACAAAAAGATTTAAAATTAAAAGTATCAACAAAAATAAAAAGCTTTAATTTTTGAAAATATTTACAATGACTTAAAGCATTAAACTATGTCATTTTTAATCAAAATATGATTAAAATTTTCTAAGGCTATCGTTAATTTTGAGAACAATTTAGAAACATTGTCTTGTACTTTTCTATTTAAGGAGACTTCGTCTTCATTGTTTAATATCAAACTAGCAAGCTTTATAACATGATCTCAGAGCGGGCCTGGGTCTAACTCCCTCACAGGAGGCCCGGGGTTATGTGAGTTGCATGTACTTGCATGTTTGTTGCATGTACTTGCATGTTGCTTGCATGTGTTGTTTTCTACACGAAGTGTTTTCTTGTTTTACCATGTGATGAAGTTTGGCGGTATTACCACACAAAGTTTGGTGTTTTGCCACGTGAAGGTTTTTGTGATAGTTTGTGGCTATGTGTTGGCTTTTTCCTGCAAAGGGAGTTGAAAGGTTTGCATATAGTGGTTTTCTGAAGGCCGAGCTAGTTTTCTTTTATGGGTTTATAATTTTGTCCCTTTAAAAACTTATTGTGGGTTTTCTAATTTTTGTCCTTCAAAAATTAGTGGATGAGTTTTTAATAAATTTCTCTCAAAAAAAATTTGGATGGGTTTTAATAATTTTTTTCCTTAAAAAATTTTGGGAGGGTTTTATAATTTTTGTCCATAAAAAATTATTGTGGATTTTGTGTAATTTTTAACCTTAACAATCGTTATGTAAAAAGGTTTTACCTTTTTCCCTCAAAAATGAAGTTTTGTATTATGATTTGTGTCTCGGATTTTGTGTTGGGTTTTGATCGATTTTATCCTCAAAAATCGTGTCTGGTTTTGATCAATTTTTCCCCTCAAAAATCATGTTTAGTTTTTTCGATTTTATCCTCAAGAATCATTTCTAGGTTGATTTTTTCCACAAAAATCATGACTGGTATTGTTGGTCTCAAGGTTTTTCGATTGTTCCCGAAAAATCATGGTTTTTCTTGTAGTTTGTTTTGGGTTGCACCTAGAGTTGTTGGGGTGAACATTTGCAAGTATTTTCTCCAAAAATCGTGGTTTTTCTTGTAGTTTGTTTTGGGTTGCACCTGGAGTTGTTGGGGCGAACATCTGCAAGTGTTTTCTTTTTAGCAGTGAATCTCAAAGGGATAGCTTTGTTACCCAACATCAGGTTGGACGGATTCTGGTACTCTTGGTCATTAACATTATGTAGATCCAGGGAGGGTCTCAACAGCGACAGAGTGTTCTTACAAGGAGCAGCCTTACTTGCGTCTGTGACCAAAAGACCTAGAGATTGTCTTATGTCGGATAGTTAGTATGATGACCATTAAGGGAGGGTATTAAAATAATAATGTCGTGTTTATAATGATCGTCTTTAGTGAGTTTAGTTTTATTACTTAATTTCTATTTTCGTATTCATTTAACAATTGTTTCATTTAGAAACATCGTCTTTTACTTTTCTATTTAAGGAGACTTCGTCTTCATTGTTTAATATCAAACTATCAAGTTTTATAACAAATAATAAATAAATGCATGAAGACCTATTTACATTAGTTTACTTCAAATAAGAAAACTCGTTAACCTAAGTGGTTACCTCTTGCTGAATGGTGGTACAACACCTCTTACCATCTATCAACCAAGATGACACTATATGAAGTCGTTGATGGCCAAACCACCACCATTTTCAATTCCAAGGTACAATTTATCAATTCAACTCTCTTATTAGCAAGAAGATCTTCTCTAAACTCTCAAGAACAACTTGATCCTAGCTCAGCCATATAAAACAATAGGCAAATCAATACCGTGTTGAGTGCACATTCACCAAAGGGGGCATGGTCTTTCCATGCTTGTAACCATATAACCATACATTCTCGGATATAAAAATCCAATCAAAAGTTAGCCCCAAAATTTTGTGAACTATATCTACTACAGGTTGGCAAAGTCACTTGTAAATTGGACCTACCTACGTCTTCCAACATACATCATATTTTTCCATGCATCCTGCTTGAAGAAGGTCCTTGGTCAACACATTCATATATAGTTTGGCAAATCTTAAATTCAATGACAAAGATTCCATAATCCTCAAACTAAGGCCATTCTGAATAAAAAAATCAAACATCTATAACCACACCACTTTTTTTTTGGTCTAGTGATGAGGCTTGTGTTAATGTTTTGAACCAGAAATGCATAAAACAAAGATCAGATAAATTAGGAACACGAGAACACCAGAGATACCTTGGGAAAACCCTCCTACTCAAGGGAAAAACCTAGCCACACCAATAAAATACTCCTTTATTGAATAATGAAAAACAAAATCTCAGTACACAGCTCGCAAACTCTTGAGCTTTTACATACAAGAAGATAAAACTCTCTGCAACTCCACGAACAATAGACCTCAATAACCCTGCATTCAATATACATAATAAAAAGCACTAAAGCTTTTCACATCATACGATAATCTCTAATCAAGACCGCAGGTGAAGCAATAAACTTCAAGAAATACTACACGTCTACAGAAAATCTCAGAGCAAAATATACAGAATAAACAACCAACTGCTTATTGCTTCCAAAACAACTCGATATCCCCAGGAAGAAACACTACACACCGAATGAATGAGCGACACCCTTTGAGAAACAACAATCTCAAAATTATCGCTTCAATAGAAGGCTCGATCATACACACTTCCCGAACAAGACCATGTTAAACACCAGCCTCCACTAAAGAAAATGGGAATACCAAAAAGGCTATAAAACTGAAGTCGATTCGTCTTCCATCATGAACCAACAGTAGTAATCACTAAAGTCGTTACATATTCTACTAAAGTTACAATGTCATTAATCACCGTCATCAATGACGGGATCCAATCGCAACAATAATCAATATAAAATGACGGTGAACAGTCGAGTGAAAAATAACTGCCACTGATAATAGAAAAGAATCGAACCATTCCAACTTTGCAATCACGTGGCACAAGAATTACCTTCAGAAATAATGAAGTTGTTTCATAAGCATATAGAGAAGATGATCATCATAGATGAATGCCAATAGCCATGTATGCAAATGGCTCCCAAAAACATGACTCTTCAATCATTCTGAAAGTCTTGATTTAATAACCGAACTGATTGAATTACGTCTTCCGGCCAGCGAACATACATACCATCAAATGCTAAGGAAGATGACAAATTTAGATAGAGACAACCATCGCAGGGATAGTAAAAATGTCTCCTGTAACTACAAACATTAACACTCCCTCTCAGCAAAGGAGATATTTTTCCAGATTCTCGTGTCATGGAGTCTCTCAACATGATAGTCACAATGGCTACACCCATTGTGAAGGAAACCAAAACTTTATCACGAAGTCTCTCAACGTGATAGCATCATGGAGTCACTCGACATGATGTTCACCATGGCTACTCCCATGTGTGAAATAAACACAAGCTCCCATCACAAAGTCATTCACGTGATGTTGTCATGGAGTTTCTCAACATGACATCCACTTTGGCTACTCCCATGAGTGGAAAGAGAAACAAGGGCATTCACCTCAAATTTCTCTGTCTTAGAGAAAAATGTATTACAAGGGCTTTCATCTCTCAAAGAAAAATGCATTACAAGGGCTTTCACCTCAAATTTCTCCGTCTCGGAGAAAAATGCATTATAAGGGCTTTCACCTCAAATTTCTCCGTCTTAGAGAAAAATGCATTACAAGGGCTTTCACCTCAAATTTCTCCATCTCGGAGAAAAATGCATTACAAGGGCTTTCACCTCAAATTTCTCCATGTTAGAGAAAAATGCATTACAACATATTTAAGAACTGATGAATGTTGAGACTCCCACTCAATAGTGGCAACATTTTCATAGCTTTGATTTTCAAAATAAGTTACAGTTGTCTCCAATATTTGACTAAACAATGAGCTTTTGAAGCCACACTGCTTCTCGAGCTTGCTAATCCTCTGCAAAGGACTTGACACTCTCCCTCTGCCACACAAGCTCCCTCTAAATCTTCAAGCACTTGCATAAATTTGGTTCTGGATCTTTCCTTAAACCCGTTCTGATACCATGTTAATGTTTTGAACCCGAAATGTATTAAACAAAGATCAGATAAATCAGGAACACAAGAATACCAAAGATACCATGGGAAAACTCTCCTACTGGAGGGAAAAACCCAGCCACACAAATAAAACACTCCTTTATTGAATAATGAAAAACAGAGTCTCAGTACACAACTCTCAAACTCTTGAGCTTTCACATACAAGATAATAAAACTCTTTGCAACTCCAAGAACAACAGACCTCAATAACACTGCATTCGGTATACATAATAACAAGCACTAAAGCTTTTCACATCATACGATAATCTCTAATCAAGACAGAAAGTGAAGCAATAAACTTCTGGAAATATTACATGTCTACAGAAAATCTCAGAGCAAAATATACAGAATAAACAACCAACTGCTTCTTGCTTCCAAAACAACTCGATATCCCCAGGAAGAAACACTACACACCAAATGAATGAGTGGCGCCCTTTGAGAAACAACAATCTCAAAATGATCGCTTCAGCAGAAGCTTCGATCATACACACTTCCCGAACAAGACCATGCTAAACACTAGCCCCCACTAAAGATAAATGGAAATACCGAAAAGGCTATAAAACTGAAGTTGATTCCTCTTCCATCATGAACCGGCGATAGTAATCACAAAAGTCGTTACATATTCTACCGAAATTACAATGTCATTAATCACCATCATCAATGATGGGATCCAATCACAACAATAATCAATACAAAATGATGGCGAACAGTTGAGCGAATAATAACTGTCACTGATAGGAGAAAAGAATTGAACTATTCCAACTTTGCAATCACGTGGCACAAGAATGACCTCCGGTAATAATGAAGAAGTCGTTTCATAAGCATATAGAGAAGACGATCATCATAGATGAATGCCAACAGCCATGTACGCACATGGCTCCCAAAAACATGACTCTTCAATCATTCTAAAAGTCTCCATTTGATAATCGAATTGATTGAATTACGTCTTTCGGCCAGTGAACATATGAACCATCAAATGTTGAGGAAGATGACGAATTAAGATAGAGACAACCATCGCAGGGATAGTCAAAATGTCTCCTGTAGCTACAAACATTAACAGCTTGCAAGTGCTAAAAGCTACTTGGGAAACTCTCCAATAGCTTTAGCAATAGTTTCTACTACTTAAGCTTTGAGGACAACACTTTCTAAAGGAGGGGTAAGGTCAGAGAAAATGATACTTATGTTGAATTATTTTGCTTTGTGTAGATTTATCCCATATCCATCACATGGAGTTGTAATAGTTTCATGAGTTCTACTCTTTGTGTCAATTTATCCTATATGGGCTTTACTTTTGAACTTTATAGGCCACTTTTTGTGATGCTTATATATTGGTGTTGTAATGAAGAGAGAATGATCTAGAATCATACTTTGTATTAGAGCTTTGTACTTAAGGAGGTTACCACTTGAAGAGGCATGTGCTACTTTGTATTTCGTTCATGAATATAAGCATATTTGTAGCTATGCTCGACGAACAATAGTTTTTGCATGTGAATTTTGTTTTGATCATCTTTTGCAAATAATATCATACCATTATGACTTCAACCTTTTTTTGCCTTATGAGATTCTAGTTTATTTTCAAACTCAATATGCATCCCACCAGAAACAAAAAAAAACATGACATTATCTAACAAACTATAGACAAATTCAATAAAATCCATAACTCATCAAACATGTGTTTGGCTTCAATTGAGAAACAAAGATTTTGCAACAAATATCACAAAGCAACATCCATGATTTATGGTCCAAGCAATCAGGTCAAAAGATTTTCCCTTAGATATCCCAACTTAATGTAGCAATTGTGATATTCTCCATGAGAACAAGCACAAGGGCCATCATCCATCTCACATTGAGGTTTTCTCATAATTTCCAATTCCAAATTTTCAACAATCAAGAATCTTTTCCCAATGATTGGACTTGCACCAATACCAAGAACAAGCAACTTCTAACACGAATATCAATAGCAATAAATAGGTGGTTGTATGAAACATTACTCAAACCAAAATCTTTGCCATCTAGAAACAAAATTTACAATGCAAATCACCTTGATTTTTTAGAATCCTTCTTTTCTTTAATATGAACATTGTCAAAGGTGTAATGCCCCTTTTTCAGGTTCTCTAGTAGTGCGGTTGGCACTGACATTTTGGGTGTGTATCAGCTTGATCAAAGGGGTAATTTGATATTACCAGTGAGCTTAGATGGTTTTGTGCAGTTATATGATACTTTCAGATGTTATTTCTAGCTTTTGATTTGGTCTCTAAGATTCTTGTAGGGAGCATCTACTTTTAGTAGGTCAACCGGTTGCATCAATTGTCTTACGGTTGATTAACTCAACCAACTGTCGGCCACTTTATATGTAGCCTATTAGCACCGAGAATAGATTATGGATATTATGACATTACATGGGAATAAAGCATATCTTTCTGTCATTTGTTGTCTAAAGTTATTTTGTTATCCTTCTGAGTGCTTTGTCATGTTATTGGTGATATGTAATCTTGCATTGCTACATTGTTGTTATACTGCATAGGATAATATATCCACAGTAACACATCTAACATTTTGGCGTCACTGCCTATTTGAGCCTGGAGATCACAAAAATTAAAGGCGTGATAGCGGAGTGATGAGTCGGTCATTCCAACAGCAACTGCTCATAACTAATAGTGATGTTGAAGAAGAGGAAGAAGGGAAGATCAGTTGACACAGGACCTGGTGCACGCGTGGAACATGTCCATCGACTAGTACATGTAGAGGGAAGCCCGTGAGAGTGCGGTCCCTAAAAGCACAGTACGAGACAAGCTCTCTGTGCCACCAGCAGTTTACAATCTTCTTTACAGTCTTCCAAGGTTGCTAGCACAAAATTTGGTTGAAATAGAAGAACAACGGGCAACAAGACGAAGGGAACAATGTCGTCAAGAGATACTACAACGATACGAAGAGAGTAACCGAAGGGAGGAGGAACCGCGCGACACGAGTAGATGTCGTACCTCCGGCAACTCCAATAATTAATGCCCAACCTTCCAAACAAGGACAGAAGGAGACGTACGAGGGAAGAGACAAAAGCTGAAAAGGAAGCATAAACCACCGTAAGGAGGTCTCTGTGAATCCAAGAATAGAGTGAGAGGAGACAACGACTCCAGAAACTAGTGCAAAAATCCCTCAGCCCTCCACGACGCCGAAGTGGCACTCGTGCGAATAGTGAAGGTGTCACACAACCCACGAGGCAGGAGTGGGAAGAGAATGCAAAGCAACTACCACTTCAAGGCAATCCAGGGGTACCAGAAGGGTCTGACACAGACAGTTGGGCAGTTGACTTTAAACCAACTGAACCATCCGTACACTCCGAGGATGACAATAGTGAGGAAAGGAACCTAGAAGGAGAGGTAGAAGACTTATTTGAGACTACCTTGCAAGGCATCAAAAACCTGGTTATTTCAGAAGAGCCAAGGATAGGGAGAACAAAACCTGAAACTCCTGGGAGGTGGGAGTACCGATATCAGGAGGGAGGTAACCAAGGCGTTGACGATAGACGTGGAAGGGTAGAGGACTCGCATGTCGCCGAAGGTGTGAGAGAAGCACAGGGACACGGAGGAACCGAACCACCTGAGTCTAATTATGTCCACGGTACCAACCGAAGGAGAAAAATGGTTAACACCCCAGAGAAGCAGAAACACCCCAGATTCAATGGGGATGGATCCGAGGACCCGACTCGCCATTGTAAAACATGTGTCACCATATGGGAAGTAAACGGCCAAGACAATCAGGACTACTAGTTGAAGGCTTTTCTTGCTACCTAGCAAGGGGTTGCAATTGATTGGTACATGGACTTGCCCACTGCCAAGAGGACAACTTGGAAGGATCTGCAACAGGAGTTCCGGGAAGAGTTCAGATTACTTCGAGATGATGATGAAGTAGCAGAAGAAATTTACAATACACAGCAAGGAAAAAATGAAACCGTACATGCCTACGACCGAAGGCTGAAGGAACTCATTGGCGAGTTAGAAAACCAGCCCGCAGATGGCTTGAAGAAGAGATGGTTCATCGAGGGACTGACTATGTCCCTTCGAAAGAAAATGAAAGTGGTACCTCCTTCCCACTATATAGAGGCTTACAATCGGGCGATGGATATTGAGAGTGAAAGTAAGGCTTCTAGAGGGAAGAAAAAGATCAATTACGATGACAATACGGATGGCGACAATGAAGGGGAGCCTTGAACCATACAGGCACTCCGGAAGGATATGATGCGAATGATGAAAGAAATGCGAGCAGAAAAGAGATCACGAAGGAAGACAGAAATATGGTGTACGGAATGTAAAATGGAAGGCCATACCAAAACCAACTGTCCAAAGAAGGCATTTTGTGACATATGTCAAGTACTAGGGCACTCCATCAAAGAGTGCCCATACAATCTGAAGGCAAGGAGCGCTCAAGTGCTCTTTACTCAGGGGGAGCAAGCAAGTCTGCCTACCACACCTCCAAGAAACACAAATACAGATGCCTCGCCAGGTGGTTACCGCAACAATCGGCGAGGAAGCAATAACAATAGCAACATCAATACACCGCGAAGCCGCATTCAGTACGATGCAAAGGGACGGCCCATGATACAATGTCGGAGGTGTAACGAGTGGGGTCACTTCGCGCGTGACTGTCAAAGCGGCGGACAAGGTGGAGGCATGCTATGTAAATGGTGTGGACCAAGCAACCATGAGGATGTCGATTGCCCAAGACAAAAGGGGATAAACATGATAGAAGTCACACACCCTGAGGGGAGGTCCTTGGCATCACTTGATCACAAACAAGAAAACTCACGTACCCGAATGCCAGTACGGAGAAGCAGAAGTTGAAGGAAGCGAGAGTAGATGTAGAACAGGCGATGGAAGAAGAGCGCCAACTCTCACATAGCAGTACAAGTCCTTTGTACGGTCAACATCGGAGGCGAGTGTCATGGAACAAATGTTGCAAGCCACCGTACCGATATGGGTGGCGGACCTACTAGAAACATTGCCCCAGTTGAAGGTAGTCTTCACCAAGCTAGCCAACAATGAGGCACAAGACAAAGCTCCCCACAATGAAGGAATGTCAGAAGGCAGGATAGAGAATGATAGGAGTGAGGAAGAGAACAACCCCTCAAAGACCACCACTGACCCTATGTTGCTAACAGTAGGCGTTGGAAGAACACCAGCAGTGGTGGAGATGGAAATCATGGGATGCAAACTCACAAACACTATTGTGGACGGAGGATCTAATGTCAACGTACTGCCAAAGGAGACATGGAAGGCTTTGGGCAAACCAACCCTCTGGCCACCAACGTTCCATCTCGTGGGAGCATATCAGCATGGCATTAAACCTATTGGAACGCTTATGGCACAAAAGGTGGTAATAGGGACTCAACAGTTCTTCCTTGACTTTGTGGTGATCTCTCTCGAGAAAAAGGGGTACGATGCTCTCTTAGGTAGAGGTTGGCTCATCACAGCAAAAGCCAACCATAATTGGAAGAACACTCTTTCTATCGAGTGTAATGGGAAAAAGTATGCGTTGTCAATCAGGATTGCGCCTATAGCTGGATGCAGAATCTAGCCATCCTGTTGGAACATGGAAACATTCTCATTGGTGGATGAGAGAATGAATCTCTGGTTTCTAGGCCGGTTCCTATTAGATTCGGGATATCACCTAATGCTAACTTTTGTGGTTTTGGGAGAAGGGAGAAGGAGAACTGGAAAATGAAAACTAAACAAGAAAGGTGATACACCAAAGATGGATACAGATTTATCAAAATTGCAAGACTGTACCTACAAAACACACATTACTATGTTCTGCAATATTTTTCAATTCTAACACCTAGGATGACCAAGAGCTTACTATTAGGGTTTGATACCACTAATGGTGAAGATCCGATCAACAAACAGGTACTTTCTGCAAAAAGGCTAATTCTTTATAACTCTAGAATAGGAATTTGAGCAATTCACTAATCTATATTTAAAAGAGAAGAAACACTTAAATGCAGAAATTTAGAAGAATAGATAGCAAAACTCAGAAAAGATGTATGAATAGTAAGGCCAACTTTATTATCTCCAAAATCTGCAAAATGGTTACAAAATACAAAGGAAATGGGCAAAGGAACAATATGTTCAGTAATACCTCCTAAATCCTCAAATTCTGAACCCTTTACAATGAATAAGAAATTCGAATCTATAGCCTCCAAGGCCTATTTCGAAAATGAAAACTCCCCCTAAAAGTGCCTCTAAACAGATGGTTGCCCCTGATTTTTAGCCCCAAAAAGATGCCCACACATATAGCTCCAACAAAAGCTCACCATGATCTCTCTAAAACCCTAATTTTAAGGCATAAGACATGCCTAAAATTTAGCCCTAGACTTATATCCCCCAACAAGCTCTTCTTAAGTTAATATTTTAGATTTGCATCTTTGTAAAATATATCAACATGTTACAAAATAATATACCAACCCCCTCCATCGATATAAAAATCATCCCCCCTAATGTTTAGTATTTAAAACATTACCAACAAAGCTGCACATATTCTAACACCTAAAAAAACCCTAATCCCATCAAACCCGTCACCATCTCCTATCGTCAACATGACCTATTTCAAAATATCTAATTATTACTATGGCATGTGATAAGGGTGTCGTGGCATTTTGAAGGAGTCTTTGTACACTGCAGTTTGACAGAGGCATTTACTCCCTTTGCATCGTGGACTCCAAAGTTTATCAGTTTCCAACATAGGCATTTTGTAACACTTCATTTGCATTCTGTAGAAAAGAAGTCTAGGGTTTGTGTCTCCATGCTTATTGAAGTTCATCTCTAGTTGTCTGTAGCTTACTCATTTTTTTACTGCCGCCATGTAATCTGGAGTTTGCATGACGAGGAGCTCGGGCTCTTTCCATCACATATGCTAATTTGCAACTTGGAAGTTTTACATGTGAACTCGGCTTCTTTTTGTTGTTTATTGCTACTAGAGTCTTTGCATGAAATTCAAGATAGGTTATGATTTCGAAACTCCTCTCTGCAACTATTGCTATGTCGAGAATGTAACTCGACCTCCACTGCAGTCTACATTTTTCTTTGAATGGTACAGTTTCTTGTATATATGCTTTCAGCTGAAGTTTGAAACCATAAATAATGGCGCTTTACATTTTGTTTAGGCAGCTCGGGCTTCTTCTGTTAACCAGAGTGTATTATTTCTTCTGGGTCACTGCATCTTTAGATAGAACTCGGGATCCATTGTTTGTTAAATGTGGGCTTTTTTAACTTGAACTAATGTTGTGAACTGGGTCTTCTCTTCATTAAGAGATCGGGCTCTGCTTCTTGTTGTAACTATGTGTTTAATTTGCGGGATTTATTCAGTCTTCTTTGCATGCATCATTGTAAGAACTGGAGTTCGGGCTGCAGCTGCACCTCTTGGAACTTGAAGTTTAAACACCATAATATATGGCGTCTTGCATGTATCATTGCAAAGACTCAAACTCGGGCTCCCCTTGTTTGTTGAATATGGGTTCTTTGAATCTGCCATAGTAATGGCGTTGCATGTTAAATCTTGGTTGAACTTGGACTTCATTGTTTGCTGAATGTGGGCATCTTGCACTCGAGCTAGTATTGTTTGATGGGCTGTGAAGTGGGTCTTCTCACCAACGTAAGCTTGGCCTCGGTCTGGAGTGCGGCTGAAAGATATGGAGATGTCTTACTTGAAGCTCGGCCTCTTCCAGCCACATCTTCAGACTTATCCCTAACTCATGGTGCACAAAAAACTTTAAGCTCGGACTCCTCTGAATTCGCATCTCCATTATGCTTGACTTGTAACAAATAAGTGACCCTTCTACATCTTCTAGTTTTCTTGAACTTGCTTCATGCTTTTCTTTGTAAATCTGGAAATGAAATCAGCAGTTTAATGATGAAAACATTATAATAATAGTATTTCATTGTCTAAAAAATGAATCCATCTGAACTTGCTGTTTGGTGCCGCCATTGTAGCATAGAAATGAGTTTCTACTTGACTTCTGTTCACTTTGCTTTGTACTGTTGTTATTAATTTTTTTAAGGTACCCACATAGCTTTTTGTACATAACTGCAGTCTTTTACATGTTTCTCCTTTCAAGTTTGACAATATTGTCATAAAAAACATGTTCTCTGACTATTTGAAGCAGAAACTCCACATCTATCATCTAAAAACATATAATGCTTTTCCTTTCCAATATGACCATAATGTTATATAAACCGCTCTCTTTCTATTGCTGAGAAAAATTCACACTTTCTAGTTTGAGAAACACCCAATATTTTCAAGCATGATCATGGAAACATATAACACTTCTATCTGCAACTTTGAATTAAGTTGATATTACTGTTTATACTGTATGTTATCCCTTTTATTTAATAGCAATGATCACAATGTAATAAGACATACATATCTCCCTCCTGTTGCTGAGAAAAATTCACATTTCTGATTTGAAATAAACATATCACATGTTCAATCTATAGCATGATCATAACATAACAAAACTCCTACTCTTGAAAGCCGAGAGCATTTTCTTGTTGATCTACACACATTACATGTTCAACTTCCATTTTTTTTTGTCTGAACATTTCTTTAAAGTATGCAGCCTCTACTGACAAATGAAAATAGACATTCTGAAATTTGAATTCAATGCTGAAAAGTGTGAACATCTTAGACCTTACTGATATATTTTACCAGGCTTGAACATAGTTCTCTTTTGTTTTGATGCTGAATATGAATCCTTGAAAGAAATGTAATAAGGCATAAAAAATGTTTGTTTATTATCAATGAAGTTCGAGCACGGGCTCGTGACACTCAAGGATACTTTTTGTAAACATTTTATGATACTTTATAGCACAATTTTGTAGCATTTCTTCTATAATCAGCAACAACAGTGATATTATTGAATTAGTACTTTGGAATCAGCAAAGATTTATTATACCAGTGTTTATGTAACTGTAACTTGGTAATTGATCATGACTGTTCTGGAACACTTTCGGCATTTTGCTTTGATATTTCAGCTTGTTTTGCACCTTCTTTCTCTGATTGTGAAGTTGAAACCAGTCAACTTGAAACACTGCAAAAATATTATGTTAAACTCTCAAACAACAAGATTATGCACTTGTTAGATTAGTGAACATAATAAACAATTTAGTTTATAAAAATGCCAAAAAGACACTTGTGAATCAACATTCAGACCATTATGTTCACTAATCAACAAAGGTCCTGCAATCTGGGCTTCTCAGTTGGAAACATTAAGTCTCTTTCTGAATCATTGTATATGTGAATACTTATGCCTTACATTCATTACTTAGATGCCAACTGCTATGACCCAGAATCTCTTGTATTAGCATTGCTATTACTCTCTTTTGCTTAGACATATGAAGTCAATTGATCATTATGGCATCATCTATAGCTGAATATATCACTTGTTGATTCCCCCTTTTGCACGTGTTCACTCTCATATACACACACATCATTTATTTAATCTGCAAGTCTGATTCCTGTTTGTTGTAACATCTTTCAATTAGGAACAATCTGCATCATATGATTTCATATGCATTTCTTATAACAGCACTGCTATTACTCTGTTGTGACTTCTTTTCTTTCCTGCATATCATACTTTAGAATTTGTGGACATCTCTCGCTTGCACATAATCAATTCTGAATCTCCATGTTAGGTTGATGGATTCAATCAGCAAATCCATGTTTGTATGTAAACGTCATGTGGGATGACATTTATGTATGAATGTGGGTTTGCTGGTTGGATTTATTGACCTATCATGTGGATGCCTTGCTTTCTTAAATAGCAATCCCTTCCTAATGCAGGATAACAACTATATGCAGTAAAAGGTTTTGTAAAACTGTCCCTTTGATACTTTATTTAGTTATTACAGATGTATACCTTGTTATTGCATTGATGTTTACTTAGTTGATATGCAGCTCTGAAAGTGTTGATAATAGCAGTATGTTGTTTGTGTTTCATGCATTGCTTAAATCCAGCTGGATCTAACACCATTTTCTCTCATGATGCAGGTAAAAATACAAAAGAACTAGGATGAGATAAGGCAGAAGTCATGAGGACCCAGATGACACCATTGCTCAACCCCAACATGCAGAAGACCAGCTCAAAACAATCATATGATAAGGCAATGCATGGGACCCTTACTCCATACTACTAGCATGCTTCCTTTTTACTTTCAGTACTGTACATTTTCTCAATGTTTTCAACTGAAAGATGTAACCTATAAAGGAATACTTGTTTATTGCATTCATTTTGAATGTTCAATGTAATGATCCATTTTTTGAATTTGAAAGTTTAAAATCAGATCAATACTTAGAGAACAACATAAGTGTTAACATGAATGCAATAAAAATATATTTGTCTTCAATATCTCAATAAAGTTTGAAAGGATGTACCTTTATGCAAGTTTTTTCTCCTGTTTATAGTTGCTAGGCTGCATATATACTTTCTCTTTTGAATTTGAACAATTCTGCAACTTTAAGACAGCAACTATAAACTACATAATCCAATTTAAGATAACAATCAATTTATTAGTTTAGTGTGCAACTAAAATGATAACAGTATGTGATCGACCTTCGGAGCCAAGCAGTAAGCCAGGAGTTGGCATTAGATCCTGAGTCCGGAGGAGAAGGCTTGGACAGGGAAGGAGGGATGGAACCCGATGAGGAAGGGGTCCTCAAGTTAGGGAACTGTTCGGATGACGAAACGAGTTCCCTCAATAGACTGTTCCACTGGCAAATGGAGGATTACAAAGTCTTCCATCCAGGCTATAACATGTTGGAGATTCTAGAGGTGGAAGCGAAAGAAGACACTTACACTCCAGAGTATGGTGAATAAAGGAAGGGTGTGGCAAAGGTGGATGATACACAATACGAGGACCCAAGGAGTAAAAAGCCAAAAAGTCGATCAAAAAAACACTCAAGAGGTGAGTATGCAATACAAAAGATCCACGTTGAAATTGTTTTTACAAAGCATAAAGGTCCAAAGAAGTCTAATGAAAAAATTGAAGTTGGGAAAAATAAATGAAAAAAAGCAGTTGTTGGAAAAACGGGAGTTAGAAAATAAAATTAAGAAGAAAGGAAATATAATGCACAAAAGGAAACTAAAAATAAGAGTAAAAAGCCCATGTAATGAAAGGAAGAAAATTATAAAAGAGGTTTGGGGCTCAAACTCAAAACATAAATGCCCGGAGACTGGAAAGAAATTGCAAAAGATTCGAATTGAGGAGAAGCTCGAAATTGACCGTATGACATCTGTCGCCTACGTACAATTGTGAACCATCACAAGGAGTCCATGCCTGGCCACGACTCCCGCCACCGTAAGAAGTGTGGACTCTGTCGTCGTTGTACGAAGTACGGCCTTTGTCGTCGTATGCCAAGAGGAAGAGATAGTCATCGCTGTCAGGAAGGAAAGTGGGGCCATCGTCATGCGGAAGGAAGAAGACATCATCGTACAGAAGGGAGAATCCATCACCGTATGGGACGGAGGTACAACCATCACCGTACGGGGAGATTTCAGCGAGGGTGTAGTTCTGCTCTTCACCACCGTACAAAACCTCTGTGATTCACTTGTTGGCACCGTACGGTTTGAGGGTTTTTTCTTGGCCATTCCTGTACAGTCACGAGCTGTTCTAAGCACAATTTTCAACCGTGGCACCATACAAGAATCCCTTTTCATCGCACGGACACAAATACAAGCCAAGGAGTTAGCACCGTACGACGATAGGGGAACCTGACTACCACCATACGACATCATTCACCCAAGTTTCTTGCACAAGATACATTTTTCTACCGTACGAGACATTACCCCTATGGAGTTTAAAATTCAGATTTAGTTAGAAGAAGTTAATGGACAGTTGGTGATGGTGATAGTTAATTTTGGCGATCCAAGAAACACAGGCAACCATTATATCTCCGAACAAGGAAGAAGAGGAGAGTCGTACGACAAGACCAAGCAATATGAGGAAAGAAATAAGTCGTATAAGTAAATGAGAGTACCATACGGGGTAGAGAAAAGTTCCACAACATACATGAAAACTCTATTTTCTGGCTCTTTGAACATTATTTTTGGCATTGAAAAAAATCAAGAAAATGGTGTGCGCCATGGAGTTCTGTGTGGTGTTGAAGTGTGTTTCCCGCGGACCGTGCAAGGGGTGCTGCCCCCAGACCCCCGGAAGGGGCGCTGCCCCTTGACCCCGCTGAAGGAACAAGCACCAGAACCACACCCTACACTTCCAGCTGAGAGTGCAATAGTAGGGGAATAGACACCGCCAGGGGACGAGGAGGGAGACATACACGCTTCCATAGATAACAGGCTACAACTACTTGGAGTACCAGGGGAGCCACCTATCAGGCACCCGAGCTAGTGCAAGAGGGGGGAGGTATGGTAACAGAAACAAAGACCGCCAATGGGAGGCCAGAGGAGGCACAAGAGAACTAGGTAAAAGTGATGGAAATCTCGGGAGCCCCAGAAGCACTCCCAGAAAGGGAGGAAATGGGAGAGAAAGACATTGTGCTACAATGGGGCATACCAAATCCTCGGGACCCCACGAGCACTCTTCAGAAATTTGACCGCCAGATAAAGGAGATGGCTCGCTTCATGGCTAGGAAGGGAGCAGCTACCAAGGAAATAGACGTTGGGCAAGACACGGTAGTGGTACAGTTAGCAGAGAGGCTTCTGAGATTTATGAAGGAAGAATATCACCAGGAATTCAAGAGATGTTTTTTTGCAAACGGATGGCCACAAACAGAAAGTACAGAGATGTTGGAGGCATGGGGTAGGCCTCACATTCCAGCAAGTCAAACATGGATGATGGGTATTCTCTACAGCATAGAGAAGACTTTCCAGGATACCTTCCTTCAGCTACAGCGAGTGACTTGGTCTGCACGGAGGGCCAAGGAGGAGCATGCACTAGCACTGGGTCGTGAAACAGCCCTGCAGCAACGATTGGGAGAGATAGAGGACTTAGCCCATGGAAGACTAGCCCATGCACGAGTAGAGGCGTTGGAGAGGGAGCAACAATTGATCATGGACTATAATCTGAGGCTCCTTCAACAGCAGCTGGCGTGACCGACGTCCTCTATCACTCCAAGGACGTCCTCTCATCCCTCTCTCCAGTAGATTTCTTTTGTATCTACATCAACCATTTTGTTTTTTAGTCGTCTGGAAGACGACTTCTTTTGGGGGGGGGGCTGATGTTAGCCGTAGTTTGTTAATAATAATTATGTTATGTGTTGTATCGGCAATGTAATGGCAGTTGGTTCTCGGGTAGTTGTAGGAGGTTGGCGACAGTTGATTCACTCAACCAACCGTCGGCCACTTTATATGTAGCCTGTTGGCACCGAGAATACATTATGGATATTATGGCATTAAATGGGAATTAAGCATATCTTTCTGCCATTTGTTGTCTAAAGTTATCGTGTTATCCTTCTGAGTGCTTTGTTATGTTATTGGTGATATGTAATCTTGCATTGCTACATTACTATTATACTGCATAGAATAATATATCCACAGTAGGGCATCTAACAAACTTCAGATCTCTGATTTCTGCAAACACTCCTCCCTCACACTTCTGACCACAGCATAGATTTGATCTCTGATATCTGTAAACATTCCTCCCTCACACTTCTGATCACAACATAGATGTCTGCAAATACTCCTCTTTCACACTTCGAAGCACAGCATAGATTTCTGCAAACACTTCTTACAAAATGAATGAACAGACATGCTTTTGAATAGATTTCAGATTTATCAAAATTAACTCCAAATATTTCTCTGCAAACTTAATACAATCAGGAAGAATATATCTGCAAGTATATCAGACCTTCCAACAAACTACCTTTCTTTCCTATGACTGTGTCTTCAACAAGCATGTTCTTCCCAGATCTTATAAACTTAATAGACTTCAAATTGCACTTCTATAAATGATCTATTATCGTCACTTATAATTACTTTCAATACGCACAAAGATTTATCATTGACACTATCACACACACCATCATTCGAGTGAAAGAGAGTATATATAGAAATGCTCTAAAAGAATCAACTAACTCCATATGCTTAGGGAGTTACATATAGTTGCAACCAATCACCTAACTGCTGCCAACTGTCCAACTTCTTAACTTCTGCCAACTGTTCCTAATGTCCTCAACTTCTTTTCATCTTGGCTTCTTTCTAAACAATCTGTCTTCCTATAAATGCATCACACCTTCTGCCAATTGATTTCTTCTTCAAACTAATCTTTAGTTGTAAGTTTCAAACAAGAATATACAAATAGCTAAAAGGACTAAAATCGGCAAAAGTTCTTCTATCTTCTCTTCTTTCTGAAACTTATTTTATTCTTTATTTTCTAAAACTTATTTTCTGTGCAAGAAGTTTGCAGACATAGACAAATAAAATCAGTCATACAGAGAAAGATTTTAATCAGATTACAAATAGTTGATGCTGAGGCAATCATGTAATCAAAAATCACAATCATTTCACATTCGCTGCGCAGTCACATACACTCAGACCCGACTTCAAATGCATAGATCAAAAACGTTTACTTTTAAAGGTATAGAAGTTTCAGAATCTCTGTCTAATTTAGAATTACGATTTGTGTTGTTACAAAACCAATGTCTGCAAACATCATTAAGTTGACTTCCTTAGTGCAAACCTTGTATGAGTCCTTTGTGCAAATCTTGTATGATTCCTTTGTGCAAATGTTATTGTTATTTCTGCAACTATGTTTGACGTCAATAATAAATCAAGCCAACAGTTTGCTACCAGCAATATCCTGTCAAATCTATCGAAACATATAGGAGAAAGCTTATTCACACATGCTCCTGATTGATCCTTTGCCTGTACTGATGTTTTTGGAGTGTAAAAGGTTAATCTTAGTTTTTCTTAACACTTTATATATGAGTGGGCAGGACCCCCACAAATTTATATCCCTTAAGCTGTGAATGGATAAATGGATAAACAATAAGGAGTAAAATTTAATGAATGCATGCATTAATAGTACAAATAAAAGTGTAACATGATATTTAATTTTAAACCCTTAATCTGATAGCAGGAGGACCTACCTGACTTATACTTAAGTGATTATCACTATTTATTAAAAGGAGTAGAAGGAATAGAAGCCAACCAGGACGTCAAATATTTCACACACATGCCTACATTTAAAACGTATAATCAAGCTACATGTTAAACCAAAGAGAAGCATGCAACCAACTCGAGAAATCAACAGTCTTAATTCAAGACAACTTTTCCTCTATTATGCTGGAGAAAACTTTAAGATGTTAGTGATAATTGAGAAGCAAATACACAAACCTGTCTTCTTTGCAATCTGGACAATAGCTGTTCTTGAACTTTTGGTGCTTCCTCCTTGTTCAAATAAAAACTAACTTTGTGCGGTCGTTGATCTGATTCTTCCTAGACACATTGCAAGGAAAAATTGGTACACATTTTCATTTTCTATAGAAGTTTTCAAATTGCTTCCATTAGCCTTGTTTCATGTAATGCCATTCATTTGAAAAAATAGAAATAAAGATTTAAGAAAATATAAATTAGAAAGACATAAAATTATAGGAAGAGTTGTAATCATTGAAATATGTAAGTTAGAAAGGACAGTCATATAATAAATTAGAAAAATGCAATATTATATAAAAAGTTGTAATTACTTTCATACAAAAGCTTAAAAGACCAGTCATGTGAACAATTGAAATGTTGTGTAACTAACTAATAAATGATGATATATATGATATGCATCATAAGAAAGAAATTATGCATGTACACTAAGATATGGCTAGAATTACCATCCTACTTTCACATTAAGTCACAAGTATATGAAAAAGCATTAGTATACTCAAGAAATAGGTAACCTCTAACTTGAAGCAATCTAAACAAAGCACCAAATTCAGATCCCAAATAGTTCAAGGGACAATCCTATCTAAATGAGAGATAGAATTAAATAAATATGCAAAGGAAAATGAAATCGCAGTTAACCTAAACACGGTTGAATATGTAGAACACTTTGGCATAAGATTTCTACTCGTATTCAATGAAAGAATGATTAAGATAAAATGGATGAGCATAGATAGCAAGGCAGAGAATGAATAATCCTGTGATCTAAAAGGGGTTAACACATCAAACTGATTTGCATAGACTTCTATATCTCCTAAATTGTTCTCCCAGCGTGAGGATTCGAACACATATATATACAATGTAGTTACAAAGATGTTAGAGTAAGGCAATTATGAAATAGTTCATATTCAAAAACCATTTGATCTTCCAGCAATCAACAGTTGAACTTCTAATTGTTGGCTTTCCGATTTCACAATATGTAAGTGAAATAGTGTGCAAGTGCCACATGTGCAAGGCTGTAGACTATGCGGTTGGAAGTTGTCCACTACATGAACTATATGCCATATGTCATGCAAAGGACTACCAATTCTTGCACAATAACACTAAGTGTCACAAGTGTTTGCAAAGCAGCACAAAGTGCAATTGATGACTACACAAGGTTTCTTGAAGATTGCATGGCTATGTTGCAAGGTGTGTGCCCTTGGTCTCCTTGTGTTGTGCAGCGCTCATGACATGGCTTAACCGCCTTTCGTGCTTGTATAAGTCAAGTGGTTGTATCGGGCATTAATAGGTCGATCTTTTGGTGCAACAGCAGCCAACAATTGGTATCAGAGCCGAGGCCACGGGTTTGAACCCCACGCTTGCGTTGGGAGGGGGGATTATTGCAAGGTGTGCGCCCTTGGTCTACCTGTGTTGTGCAGCACAGCGGTGGTTCGTGACAAGGCTTAACCGTGTCCCATGCTTGTATAAGTCAAGTGGTTGTATTGGGCATTAACAGGTTGATCTTTTGGTGCAACAGCAGCCAACATGGCTATGCTTGGATAATTGGTCATCTTGAGAAGTGTGATGTCCCCATCCTATACATGAAACCAATCTAGCATTAAATGCATGTTCGGCCCAGGTGTGGCACACCTTGGACACTTTCAAGTAGTTAGAGAGTAGAAGTAAGAGTTGTACATAGCATTTAATAGTTCAAACAGTTAGATTTGTATAATATTGATGGTAATTTGCAGTAGGAAAAGCCAGTTTGCATTATGGAAGACATCAAGATGAAAGCGGGAGCAATATCATATAAAAGAAAATCGTCTTATCTATAAGACTTCACGATTTTCTAGATGACATCTTCATGAAGCAGTAACTTGAAGGATTAATGGTGATAAGAAGGATTGTTACTATAAGAAGAGTGCATTTGAGAACTAAAGTGATCAAATGTGTTTGAAATATAACAGCTACTCATCTATTCATGAGTTCAAGACTTAAGTTGACTAAGTCAAAAGATAACAAGCAATCAATCTTGATATATTACAAAGATTGTTAACAGCAGATTACAATCCATATATCGATATTCCCACAAGGGTGAATAATTGTATTAAACCATAAAAGTTAACCAAGATGATCAACAGCCTTCCATAATTGCTGATCAAGAAGGATCGAAGATTGCATTAAGGATTTCCATATATCAATGTTACCATAAGAAAAATTGCTTATATCAAGCAAGTATAAAACAGCAATCCTTATACATACATACATACGTACGTATGTACTATGTACCCATATACATACATACATGTGTACATGCCTACATACCTACATACCTACATACATACGTACGTACATCCATACATACGTACGTACGTACATACATACATACATAATGTAGCCTCCATGATTATATTGAGCATGAAGTAGCAAGTCATCATCACTGCCACCAACATGAAGTCTATAAAAAGCTGTTAACTAATCACCGATTAGTTATCCAAAAGGTGCAATGACCATGAAAATCCAAATAGTAAAATGGTGCAATGAAAAGTTGCAATCTTACATCTTCCCATCCCTTCATGGGATATTAAAGAGGCACCAATACCATTTGAAAGGCATTCATTCATTTCAGTCATTATTCAATCAAATTATTCCTTCAGATTCAAGTGGAAGTAATCCACAGTTTGATAGAAGAATAGATTGCAGAAGTATACAGAAGACAATCAGGAACAGCAGTCCTAAATAGCATAAACAATAAGTATTCAATCTGAAATAGTGATAAGCAATTGCAGATTCAGCCATCATTGGGCCATCGCCACTTAATAGGATATTCATCTGATAAGCAATCAGACCAATCAGTGGTAGATAATTTGCATATATCAAGGAAGATATCAGAAACAGCAATATTATTCTAAACTTGATTGATATATTCTATCAATAATATTCATCCCTATATATAGTTCAATATAAGTTTCATAATTTAAGCAAATATTGAATAAGACTTCTAATCATATACGGATCAAATAAAACATACTATCTTCATCATATTCAGATCGATCTTGTTATTGAAAGTAATTGGGATGTATAAATGATCATTGAAGATCAAAGACAATCCCCACCATTTTAGCATTGTCTATTATTCTTCATCATAATAGCAAAGCCTTTGCAGCAATATATTGCTCTATTCAATTGATATTATTGATCAAAGATAATCTCCATATTATAGCAAGAAATTCTTATTTGAGAATCATTGGCAATACTATTCTTACATAACATCAAGATAGGCCCACATTTGCATTGATATATCTTTACTTTAAGAATATTGTCATCATACAATACATTCATCTGTGGCAAACTAAAGAATTGAGTATACGTTATAGATAGAAAAAAGACTCTTGCAATTGCAATTATACGAACTTAGTCAAAACCCTAAGAGATTGCATAAGGGGACATTATAAGAAGTGATATCTTTGATGAGCTGTGAAAACTGAAAGCAAAGTTGCTAAAGATTGTACCATTGCACTTGATCTACATATTGGACTGCCCTGACCACTCTGAATAGATGGTGTGTGCCTTGGCCAGTGCAAGTAGTGGTTGTCTATATTCGATTTTCAACAGTCCTACACAAGTGCTCAAGAGCCAAGTCTAAAGGATCCTGAACTAATATTTGCTCAAGAAGAGGAGGAAAGAAAGTCTTGAGGAGTTTCACATTGAATACAAGATGCAGACATAGGTACTGAGGTAGATCAAGAATAAATATGTTCTCACCACCTACACATAGAATGGTGTATGGACCACAGTGTAGAGGCATCACTTCCTATGTGGAGCCTTAAAGGAGTCTTCCTAAAGATGCAACCAAACAATGTCACCAAACTTGAGCTCATGAGGTGTGTAGTGCATGTCATGTCAATCTTTGTATTGCTATTGTTTGCATGTGATAAGTTGTTGTTGATGTACACTTTGAATGTGCTACAAAATATTCTGCACTTTACCCACTTCCCATTCCTATGTGCACAGCTCCACAACGGATGGTGCATAGGAGATTCAAGGTCTTGCTGGTTGGAACCTAAAACATGTTTAGATAAGGCTATGCCCTATAAAACCATGCAAATCTCTGCTATAGACATACTAGATATTTTGCAAGCTTTCATCCCATGTACATAGATGTGCATGTTTGTAGATGTACAAAAGATGCAAGAGCGTGCAATTGACCACCTCCATCTGGCTATCTGTCTACTAATGGAAAGTTGTGGACCAATCCAATTGTATATCCATCTCTCCCACAAGGCTTGGTGAAAGTGGCTAACAAAACTAGGGTTGTATTCAAACATAATGGAGGTTGGTAGTCCAAAATGAGTCCAAACATGATTGAAGAAGAGGTTCATTGTCTCTAGCACAGCAAAAAACATAGTCATTCTAGTGTTTTTTCATAAGAAGTCTACTCCTTATATTCATGCTAATATATTCCCAAGGATGGTCCTTAGTTGTATAGGGTGGATTGCAGTACTGCCAAAGGTGTGTGGAGACCTAGCTTCATGTTTGTGAGCTTAATGGTGCAATAGAGAATCACAAAACTAGAGTTCAATGTTTGCGTGAATATGGGGCCAATAGAAGTGTTATTGCAGCGTTGTGGTAATATTGAAGTGTCCAACTATTTTGCAGTAGTGTGCCTCTCATATGATTCTTTGGTGAGGTGTGCCACCCAAAACATAGAGATACACAATTTTAAGAGAAGGCATGTTAGAAAAATGGAATTTTCCAGCCTATTAACCATGTAAAAGCATGGTGTAGGTTTGTGTGAAGTTTGGAGCTGTTGAGTAGAGACTTTCTTAGTCAGAAATTGTGGCCATGCAAGTCCAACACTATGATGATGTTGTGACTGGAAAATTGGCTAAGACAATCTGCACATTATTCTCTTTCCCCTTTTTGTGCTTGATCACCGGATGAAACTACTACAAGTATGTCATCCACTTCATGTGGTGCACGTTCTCCAACTTGCTTTGTGGAGGCACAAATTGAAATGGGTTATTATCAAAATGAATGATAGTCTCCTCAGCTACAATGTAGTGAGACCACTACTTGGCAGCTTCAACAATGATAAACAATTCATTTTCATACAAGAAGCACCATTGAATCATGTCATTGAAATTTTTTGAGGGACACACAACTAGGTGCCCATGCTATGTGAATTTTGCGTCGAGTGCATAGCGGTTACCACAATACTTGGTGAATTACATACATGGAATAATAATACAAATGGCAGTACATACCAAATATAGGAGTAAAATATATCTTTATTAGCTCGTGAATTCATTACAGAGAAGAGGACTACAGATGGTCATCCAAGGATTACAATTCATCTGACTATACACTCCTCCCTTCCTTGGCGGTACGCAACATATTTAAAGGACCTAACGGTTGCCAAGAGAGACACAACTGTCAACCAACCGACACTTACAACTACCTGAGAAAAAAAACCAACAGACAATTAGTACATTGACAACAAGTAATACAGTGACGGATAACCAATATTATAAAACATAATAATAGGCATTGTACGCCGACTACATCATCCCCCCCAAAAGAAAAAATCATCTTCCAGACAACAATTATACATCAAGTAATGTTTGGGAGGACTAATGGCAAGAGTGTAGACAACGGCTTGTATTATGCAAACTCGACATTGTAGTGTATTTCAAAAATCAAATGGTGGTCAAGGAGCATCGCCCCTAACAGGGTCAAGGGGCAGCGTCCCTTGCGAGGGTCTGGGGGCAATGCCCCTAGCAGGGTCAAGGGGCAGCACCGCTCACAAGGTCTCGGGACAGCGCCCAAGACCAAATTGACACCTTTAGAACCGCACAAAACTCCATGGTGTGCATCATTTTCTTTATTTTTTAAGATGCCAAAAACAATACTGATAAAGCCTGAAAATGGGATTGCCAAGTCTCTTCCTGCCAAATCTCTTACTTGTCGAACAAAGCACTAGAACTCAAAGAATTTTTGCCACTGTACGAAAGAGTGGTACTGATGTGACCGTACTGTGTCCGACACAATAGAACGAGAGAGGGCGTACAGCTTGAAGACAGACCTGTATGGCTTGGAATAGGGTGGATCGTATGGTTGGCAGGATGGCCTGTTCAACTAGCATTCATGTACGGCCTGGAATTCACATGCGGGAGTTTTTTTTTTCTAGGCACACCCTCCTTCCCACTCACCCGTACAGTGCACTCCCCTTGTACAACCTTGACAATTCTTCCCCGTACAATCTTGACACTTCCCTCCCATACGGTTTCTTCCTTTCTTCGTACAGCTCACCCCCTCCTCCATACGACTCTTTCTCTTTCTCATGTGGCCTGTTTTTCCCGTACAGCCCAAACTATTGGTGAGCATTGTTTCTTCCATACGAATTGGTGTACTGTATAATGTTTCTGCCATACGGCCTATTGGTTCCTCCCTCTACGTACTCATGACTTTTTGTATTGTTCCACATACAAACTGGGTTGGTACGTGTTGTCGTTAATTTCGTTTTAGTGAAATTAATGTTGACCCCACCAAAATTTAATTGTAAAATTGATTAAATTCAATATGGTTCTAAGCTCTAAGTTATACATAATCATAGACGTTTATATCTTTCATGGGTATTTTTTGCAAAAACGTGATTATCTCTGCTTCATTCATGGTCGCGTCTGCTCTATTCATGGATATCTCTCAATTTTTGGGTCGTTCTTTGCATTATACGTGATTTCATCTGTAGTTTTAATAATCATTTCAACTCTTCCCATGGTCGTTTTTGTTGTAGTAATCATTTTGAGCAGAAATCATAACATTTTTTGAGTTTTCTCCATTTCTTAGTTGCGTTTAGGGTTTCCTGTATACATCCTTGTATTGCAGTGATTTCACTAGTGTCATTTTCCTTTGGTTCTTCTATGCATTCAAATAAGAAAAATGTGACTTGCAAAAAAACCTTTGTATTCCACACATAGAGACCCGATAAACATGCTTGCACTCATATTGGGTGGCTCGATCCACACATTCTTTTATTTTCATATTTGTTCGGGTCTATGTGACCTATCTCTACCCATGCTTCAAACAAAGATGTGCACTGATTTTGATACAATCAAAAGAGCTAACTCCATATTGAAGAGGAAAAAGATGACGTGACATGTTTTTGCAAAGTTGCAAGATGAGGAGGTTCTTGAGGGTGTACATCATTTATATGAGTTGAAGATCTTGTAGCATATTTGATATCTATAAAAAAAGGGGGCCTGAAACATATCTTTACCAAGTTGTCTCTATGGGAAATTAATAATTATGTTTTGACCATGTATCATCCTCATCAATTGGTTGAAAGACAGCAAATGTAAAGGAATGGTGAATTGTTTCAAAAGGTTAATAGGACAGTTCTATGAGGATCCTGATGAGACAGCTAAACTCAGTAGCAAGAATGGGCAAATATCTTTATATTGATAAGTCAATATAAAAGCATGTAAAAGGTGAAGAACGATCAAGTCAACATGGGCAATTTCAGTGATAAATTATTAAGAAAAAATGAAGGAAAATGCAGTCCAAGAATCAGAGGATGCGAGATGGCAGTATTTTTTAAGACAATAACAATGTACGATGCTTCAATTACATCTAATGGTGGCAATTTTAATAGATAACTTCAGAGGCTTTGAGATCAAATACAAAGAACTGTCATGCAAATCAGTCATGAATGTACACGAAAGGTTATAGAAACCATGGAGGAAAAGAGCTTTCACAGTGACTTGTCGCTGTCAAGTAAAAATAGAGATCAAAAGTCAACAAAAAGAGATGAAAGATAATAAAAGAATGACAGTTCTAGGGCAGAGCCAAAGATGGTAAACAGCCAATGGTCATATCAACAATTATCTAGGGACTTTTTCAGGGAGGCATCCAGGGCTAAACTAGCTGTTTTGGAAAATTCATTGCAGATTTTGAATGATTAAAGATGACATCCATCTCTCTCAACTGCTGCTCCTATAGGTGAAAACTCAGAAAAAAGTTACAGCAGAACCTCATGTTGTTGTCATGCTTTCGTAGCTGTTCCAGTGTGTTCATAGCTGTTCCATATAGTGACTTGCTAGTGGATGGAAATGGCTTCAAAATGCAGAATTCGTGTTGTAGCTAAATGATCTTCCCAAATTCGGATGCAGTCCTGGATACATTGAAAATCACTTGAAATCGGGTTTCTAAATCCCGAATACAAGTGCAAGTACTCCCCCTGCATATGTAAAGTGCAACAAGATCTTCTCATTTGTGAAGGAAATTCCTCTGTTCTTCCTAACTTGCAATTGGAATTCTAAATCCCAATTACAATATCATTTCTCAAGCAAGATTAAAGTTTGTCCCCTGCTTGCAGCCGGGATTTTAAAACCCGAATGTAGGTGAAAGCACTTCTCTAATATACGTGTAATCGGGTTTCTAAATCCCAATTACAAGTAAAAGTATATGCATTTGCAATTTGAACTTCCCATTCTAAGTTCAAATGTGTATGTTTGAGCTACCTGCAGTGCCCACCAAAAAACACCAAATTCCTCATTGGCCTTATTTTGCAGAAAGACACGAAACTAGAACAATCACATGATGGAGCCATACAAGGAGGTGGGAAAGTGATAAAATGATTGAGAGCATAGAATGCTTTCAAGATAGAGATGGAAAGCAACATTGAAAGGATGCTTTCCCAATAAAGGCTATTGGGATGGAGAACGATCCAAAATGCAAGTTCCTGTTCCAGTTCAAGATGTTTCCACCAAACTTGGGCACATCAATCATGGAGCATCTTGTAGTAGCATGAAGACCGACAAAGGATGATGTAAATAGGTGTCGTGTCCTGTCAAACACTTAGAATAGTTTTCAATTATGCACTTGTAATTTCTTTTCGACAAATTACACGTAATTGGAAAACTCGACAAATTACACGTAATTGGAAAACAAGTTGTAATTGCAAGTGACCTCATTGCCTATAAAGCTATTACATGTAATCAAATTGCAGGTCGCATACATTAAGACTTGCAGTTTGCACAAGTCAAAGTTAGTTATAGAATAGGTCAAAGTTTGTTGGGTTTCTCCCACCTTTTTCTATCAACCCCTCACCTATATGTAGGAGGGAGCCTCATTGTAATTTTTATCTTTTCGCAATGCAAGAAAACTCTGCCAGTTTGTATATGCACTCTAAGACTTTGAGCTTAGATGTAAATTAGATTGCTTTCAATAAAAGACTCAGGTTGTTTTGAGACTTTGTACCAATCCAAACTAAGATGTGATGACATTTTCTTGAGTTGATTGTGAGTTTTGTGCTTTTGTTCAAAAGGGATTTGAACTTACACTTGCAAACTTTGGTCTCGCAGACTTTGAGCTGATCATCAAATTTGAAGCTATTGTAGAACATACAAACAAGGAAATAACTTGCAAAATTTGTGCTGCTTTTACTGTTTTAGTTTGTGCATGTAAGGTGAAATATACGCCCGAGACTTTGAGCTACATGTATGTTTCATCCTTGTTCCTGAATTCTCATAGGAGTCGTGGAAAGACTTTGAGCTTTCACGAGCTTCTTGTTTTAACTTTGCTAAATTGTACTCAAAAGATAGTTGTAAAGATAGAAACATGTATTATGAAATAAGAGAATACGATGCAAGAACACCTACTCTAAAAGAAGAGAGTATGGTAAATGTAATGCCCTGCGAATTAGCTTAGTATACATAATCTTATGTCATGTCCCCTTTCTAGAGTGGACATCAGAGACGGAGGATTTGGCCTATCATTGGAGTCTCGTAGGCTAGCAGAGATGGATAGGGACTCATTCAGTACATATAGTGACCGGAACTTGGCTTTACAGGCAATTTGGAGCCAGTTTGGAGCAGTTCCTAGATTTTAGGGGATATCCCTAAATTTTAGGAGGTCGTGACAATTGTCAGTCGTGAGGTTATTCATGACCCTTCAGTTGGTTTCAGTTTCAGGATGACAGGATGTGTTCCCTAGTTTCTAGGAGCATCCCTAGATTTTAGGGAAGGGACTGCCAGTTCACCCATCTCGTCTGGT
>MU225886.1:405629-444946 GCA_018584345.1 Thuja plicata
TATATATATATATATATATATATGTATGTATATGTATATATATGTATATATATATATATATATGTATATGTATATATATGTATATATATATACACACACACACACATATGTATATGTATGTATGTATATGCTG
Source organism: Thuja plicata (assembly GCA_018584345.1). Classification (NCBI taxonomy): domain Eukaryota; kingdom Viridiplantae; phylum Streptophyta; class Pinopsida; order Cupressales; family Cupressaceae; genus Thuja; species Thuja plicata. Next base: position 405,763 of record MU225886.1, read on the forward strand.
GCATATCTGATGCAGTGATGGTAAGTGTGTTTTGACATAGTGATTTGATTATAGGATGATCAAATATTATATTGTCATTGATGTCAACTATTGACTTTGTGTTCCTAGTATGTTGTCAAACATATTTGTGATGAATGATAAGTTTTAGTAAGTCTTGGTGGTTGCTATCTTTAGGGTAGATGTAGGTATGTATGTGGATTTCAAATGCATGACTGCTACTGCTGAAGAAATTTTATATGAGATTTTTAACTGAATAGAGTATAACAGTACAACTGCTAGAATAATTGATGACATGTGATAGATGATTTGAATGCCGTGTCAAATCTTTGATGTATCTTGTGACCTGGTCATATAGGATATGGTGATCAATAGTGTTTAGATGCTATAGTTGCAATCGCAACTAATTTAAGTGATCAGTGAACAAAAATAGTCTTATTCAACAGGTTAAGTGTTTATGTTCTTGAGCTACCGATGGAAAATCTTGTATCGATGATCGATATAGATGTGGCAGTGATTAAAGATGAGTGAATTATGTTCTGGTGACATGTATTCATGATTGGAGGTGATGATCTAGCATCACTCTGATCGATGTTATCTTGTGGAGAATATTCTTGAGAAAGTTTTAGTATGGTCAAAATGTGTTTGACTCTTTGGCTCAATTTCATATGTAAATCGTTGTATTGGCCGACGTGGTCTTGGAAATATGTTTTGTATATTTAATTTTTTTGTATGGCTCGTTGGATTTGAGCAGGATGCTTTGTAATTTTATTTTAGGGTTTGATCAAGGCGGTGGACTTAACAGTTCATCATTTAAAGGTTGAAGTTTAATACAAAGTGTGTTGATAGTGTGTATTGTGCAAGTGCGGTGTAAGGTGCATGTTGTGATCAAGCTAGAGAAGAGTTAAGTATGCTCAGAAGAGATTGGTTTCTTCAGAGGATATGATCAAGCAGAGGTAGTGCTATTTTGCAAATCATTATTGTTTTTATTCCCTAATAGTTACAACAGTTGAAATCCCCTAATAAGGTAGATCCCAACAGATATTTATTGTAAATCCTCTAACAAGGTGACACATTAGTTTGTGTTTTAAGTTCTCTAATAAGGCTACTCTTAACAAGGTAAAGGTTCTAACAAATCTAAGGTAAATCCCTTAACTGGGTAGCACCTAACAGTGTTGTTGTAAACTCCTAACAGGGTTAAGCTCCTTACAGGGTGTACTTCAGAAGAGTACATTATTTTAGTGGGTACTAATCCTGGCCATGGTTTTCTCCCTATTTGGGTTTCCACGAGATAAATTTGTGTGTCAAATTTGTGTATGATCTTGGATGCTTAAGTTTTTCATTAACTATTATTAAGGTTAATCTTGCGAATGGTGTTTAAAGTTTAAGTGGTTGTAAAGTTGCTTTATTTGGTAGATTGTTGATTCACCCNCCCCCCCCCCCCCCCCCTCACTCAATAATCTGATCTCAGGTCTAACTGTGTGTGTGTGTGTGTCATAACCATCATTTCTCTCAACATAATCATCAACATAGTTATCCAAACTAATCACAATAGGAGATCTTATATGTGGTGGATATGAAGAAGAATTATTATTCATAGATGACTTCATATTTGATGAGGTGGATCAAGATGAGGCTCCTACGTAGGTTCAGGAAAAGGTGTGGAAAGGAAACCAACGCAACACTCAATGGCTTAGGAGAGAAAATATTTTGGGAAAAAGGTTTATGATGTCTTCATTGGTGTTCTCTTGCACTATGATTTATTTTATTATGACTCAAATCTTACATGAATGAAGGTTTGGGATCACTCAACATTAGTTAATTTTCTTCCTCTGCTCTAAGAATGAAAGGCAAAATAGAAGAAACCACACAAGGTTGAGGGATAGAATATGTTGTATGTGTTTCTCTATAGGATTTGGGAAGAGGAAAAATGTTATAAATGGGAGGGATAACAAGACTAGGAAGAAGTCTAGGTTCAAGATGTGGGGGTGGAACAACTATATCCATATCCATAGACAAGGAAGAAGAAGTTGAAGGGTTTCCTAACGAAAACTTAGACATGTCATTATCTTTGAAATTTTTATAGTAATTGAAAGGATATCCTCACGAGGTCTCAAAGATTGGAGCTTGTTAGGCCAAAAGTAATCAAGTGTAAAGTTTCCACAACTAGCTAAGGGATGAAAAAAATTATAGTTGATTATTATAACATTCCCATTGTGTGGAAACTTAAAACATTTATAGATATTAGAAGGAATGACTTTCATATTGTTTAGCTAATTAGAATGTCCTAATTTCACATGAAATTGGTCCAAGTTGGGGATAATAGAAAATGAAACATCCAAGGACTTAAAACCAACTTCAACAGGAAGGGCGATGGAACCTATACTGGAACAAGTGAAATCGCAATGCACCTTAATCACAATATTAAATTTATCATATGCATCTTTATGGAATTGTTGTGTATAGAGATGTTCTTCTATAATAACATTCACCATACATACTGGAACAATGGGCACTCCTTGAGAGAGCTTATATTTAATCTCGTCAGTAATGTACAATTGTCCATCAGGTGCATTAATGACAATTCTTGATTCAAAGTTAATGTAAGGTTCACACTTCAACTTATTTTGTTCAATTAGATTCACAATATTGTTGGCTTCATTAGATATATCAGGGAAAGCAATGAAACTTGGATCATTATGCTCAACAACATTGGTAGAAAGACATGATAAGGGATTCACAAAGACTTTCAATTTTTTATTGGGAGGTGCCACAAATTTATTTCCTTTACCATTCATCACTATAGCATTAGAAGGTCTTGGATGTCATGTTTCAAACAAAGACACTTTTCGGTATCATGGTCGAGTTGAGGATGGAATTAACAAAAGGCTTGTTTATCAAAAGAAGGTGGAAAAGGCTTAATAGTTTCTATGGGAAATATAGGAGGAAACCTCAACATATTATTATTAATCAATCAAAGCATGATAGTATGAAAATATTCAAAAAGAGGTGTAAAGTTGCAAGATTTAAATCTAGATTGAAAGGGAGCTACAACATGAGATTTAACATAATTGGAATAATTATTGTTATTCATTTTGATGAAAATATTATTTTCTAAAGTTTTGAAATGGAATATTTGTAGTTACCATACAATGCCTATTGTTATGTTTCAGCAACTTAAAACATTGTAAAAATGTTTTAAATCAGTTGGAACAACGGTGATTAAAGAGAAATTATTTTATTTCTTTTTATCAAGAATTAGTTACAAAAAGAAAATCATGGGAGTAGATAAACCATTCCATGACTTTATGGACTTTTTTCCATAAAAATTTTGATTTTTATGTGAGCAAAAAGAATGTCAAAAGAATATACTCCAAAGAGAAATTTTGTAAGCAAGATTGAAAAAAAAAGAAACTCTTTTTCTCAAAAGAAATTTATTGGGGAAAAAATGGAGGATTAAAAGAGATTATTTAAAAATCTTTCCAAGAATCGGTTACGGAAAGTTACCGAAACCAAAGAACTGAGGAAGAGATATTTTATATTAGGGAGTTTTTCAAAGAATAAGTGTTGATTCTTCTTTTTCCTGAGGAAGTCTGTAGGCTGCCAGAAGGAGTGAGAAGACATTTTCTTTAGTGTTGTATTTCTAACAGAGAGATGACGGGAATATATTTTTATTTTTCAAACTTGTTTATGGTGGAGGGATAAAATGATTTGTTGGTCATTTTTATTATGTATTTAAAAATAAAGAGAAATACATATCAAATTTGTGAATTTGAATTTGTTTTTCTAATTGGAATTAATTTGTAGGTTGTTTCACTCGTTTTTAGATGTTGTCTTGCTCCATTTTGTCAAGTGTATTTGTGTTATAAAATATGTTGGTTTTATACACTCATATGTGCAAAAATAGAATATTCAATCTCCCTCTTATTTCTCTGTAGTGGGAAGATTGAGTAAATGGTCTTTGTGCAATTCATTTAGTTTTCTTTAAAGTTATTTAAATCTGCAAATCACATTCATTCCATGCTGATGGGTGAATTTTAGTGTGCCTTATTTACCTTCTGGTTAGAGGCATAATCACTATCTCATTCATTGTATATCAAATGAAGGGAGTTGTACCTTCATATTAAAATTAAGAGAGCACTTGTACATAACCATTGCAAGTGACTGAACTGTTAGTCTCAGATTTTGTCTTCTAACTTGGGCATTCATGAGTCATTTTGAAAGAATTTGTAAAAAGGAAAAATCTATTTACTAACATATTATTGGGGACTCTATTGGGGAATTAAAGTGAAAGACCGCTGCTTTCTTTTCTTAGATTTTTGAAGTGTCTTTGTGCATAAAAAGATTGGTGGCTTTATTTTTGAATCCCGAAATCATGGCTTGGCTTCAACAAAGACCATTTTGTGTTGCTCCTATGATTGATGACAATTATGGTGATGATGATGATTTTTATTCTCAAAAGAGTAATGTGATTAAGCTAGTGCAAACTAATTTCTTAAAAAGTTTCTACGGTGGCATGCAATTTCATCTTCACGAAGTGCACCGATCTCTAACTTTTTTCATAAGGTGCTTCATACTCTTTCCATGTGTCCAATCTACGTTCACCATGTCAATGCCTAACAATCTACCACATCAGTGTCTATGCACCCTATCAACATTGTACAATCTGCATAGTCAACACATATAGACAGATCAAAATCTGACATGTGGGACCTCGTGACAGTTATACGACCATCAAATTTAAGCCCCCAATTTTTTTGCAACAGTCATTTAACCTTCAAATTTAAGCTCAAAGACTGGTCATGATGGTCATTCGACCATTAAAATTAACGTTGTGTTTTGTTGTTGTCAGCAAGGTTTTTTAAATTCTTACCCCTCACCATTTAAATTTTTAATTTGTAGTTCAACTTTGTAGGCTCATATCTTGTTCGTTCTGAGGCCTTTTGAGCGTAATTTTTTTTATTTGGGGTAAAATTCGTGCTCTACACAATGGTGGTTTTTTTAATCTTTGTGTCTGATTTTTTTAGAAAATTACATAATCCCATTTTTGCAACTTCCAAGGCCTCATTTGAGATCATACAAACTCCTTTTAAGGTGCAATTTATTTTGAAAGTGCATGATTTTTTAATGTATTTTATAGTGGTTCTATCCGTCTATAGTGAATATGATCAGAAATTGTACTTTTATAATTTTGGCTTATTTTTGCAATTGTAATGTGCATAAACCTTAGTTTGGTCTTTTGCATAGTGATCTAAGTTTATTATAGCCTGATTGTGGCAATTGTAATCATTGAAATAGAAAGTCCAAGAAACAAAAAGAAAAAGAAATTAAATTTTTCTTTATTACTTAATAATATTTTTTAGTAATAAAATATTTTTAAAGACTTCTTTTATAAGTTTTTAAAAACAAATTTCAAATAATTATTCAAATTGGGAAAAAAAAATTCAGCTGTCATACATGTTGTAGCGATTCGTCTTCCAACCAACAACTAGGAGGGGTCAGTTACCTCTATGTTTTCTTGGCACATTAGTCCAATTGAAGGGCATCGTTAGTGATAATTTGTAGCACAACCTTTGGTGGCATTGTTGTCACAAAAGTCTACACCCAGGCTAAGATGGTGATTAGCGACCTAAGCGACCTACTGAAAAGTCGAAACAACCTCCAAGTGTGGGACTTGACAAGCGAGGTTGAATCTTCAAAGAAGGTCAACTTCCTTTGCAATTAGGGTGCACCTAAAACTACTGCTTTGAGGGAAAAGGGAGAAGGAGATGTTGAAAGGGAAATGGTGATGCACCAGCTTGAAACTTGGTTACTATCCCTACCTATAGATGCACTTAAATTCAATAATATCATATCACTACACTATAAAAGTACTTGTCATCCTCGATCTAACATGAAGGAAAGAAATTGAATTCAACCCTACAAAGAATGCATACATTCACTAAACAAGATTGAATCAACCAAAGATCACACAACATGGAATACTTTAGATGATGAAATACATGCAAATATGTTGGTAAGAGATAAAATTTATAGAAAATATCTACATTGAGGATAGGTAAAACAAATAAAATCATTGAATTAGGCAAAAGGAAATACAACTGTAAAGAAAAAACCACTGTCAATGCATCAGAGAAGAACCCTTTAAAAAATGTACAAGATTGCCTTTATAGATAAAGTATAACTTAGAAGATCACTGGAGCTCAAACCATAACTAGGGTTTAGTTACAGAGGGAAATATATCAAATCAGAATAAATCTGATCTTTGTGAGCAAGTAGAACCCAGAAGTGACAGGAAGAGGTTGAGATTTAATGCCCCTATAACAAAAGTTTTTTCTACAACTAGAAGCATCTTAGCAATAACTGTAGATCCCAAAAGTCTTCATATTGTTCTCTATTGGCATATAAAAATTATCCCAAGAGCCATGAAAACCATAAATGATTATGGAGTGGCTGGAAGAATCATATCGATATCAAAAGGTAGTAATTTCCCCACTAAAAATTTGTTGACATCAATAGGACAAAAGAAAACAAGTCAAAAAGGCGGCTAGAAACATAAATGTCATATCGGTTCGCGTTGATAAGAGTCACCCCAAAAGATCTATTTTCTTTGGCATGATGTGACTATCATCGACCATTGGAGAAGGTTCCCCCAATGAACAAACCTCTGGACTGAGCATATCAACTTGTTTTCAAAAATCAATGATCATCAGGGAAGCACTCAATAAGTCTTGTCATTGTCGAGTTGCCCTCTGAAAACCTCATCGACAAAACTTCCGTCGATGGAACCCATTGGTGTAGCACATACTATCAGGTCATAGGATTTCCTTCCTTCCAACCAATGATGAAGAAACTCATTGGGGTGACTTAAACTAATGACATCCATTAGAAAAACACCGCCCATCAGAATGCACAAAATGGTCACCTCTGATGCCCCGGTGAAACCGAGATCGACAAGATCCTCATCGGTGAAACATGAGGCTAACTACCTAAATATTTAGGTCATCATCCCAATGACCAATCTGTTTGGGATTTTGGTGAAACAATAGACATGTCTCACTGAAATTTGGCCTTAGATCCCTATAGAGCCTTGCATGTCTACATCGGTGGAACACCAGGGATGCTACACCGATATGCATGTTCTGAAGCATTCTAACTGATTGGCTCAAAAGACCTGCACTATATGAGCTCCTATGATAAGATCAATCTAGAAGATTAATGGTGGGCTAAAAAGTTTAAAAATTTTGGCAACATGGCCTAGCAATCCATTGGGCATGGAGCCACTGGTGAAAACAAGATCTCCAACCCTTCTGTAACTGAACAAAACATCAAAATTTGTTGCCTCAAGAAAATAACAATTATGCTTATATAATTCTTGGAAAGTAAAGAAAATTTAACCTATTGTGTACAAGAATTTATATAAAAAGTTAAATGAAGCCATTCATTGGCTTGTTGAAATAGTTTACTTTTCTTACAAGTTTTTTATTTCGTTCATGCACTTGGGCAACTAGGCAGTGTAGTAAGAAAAACAAGCATATCACAGCTTGCTGGAAAACCATCCCAATGTTGAAAACAATGAAGCTCTCAAACACTAGAACATTCTTACCTTGAGCAAGACTGACTTGCTCTTCTTTTTGATACTCACCCTCGTGTTCTAAAGTAAACATGACCAGGGGAAACTTGTTGATTTTTTGTAGAGCTAGATGCCTTATGGGGAATCCTCTTGATGACACTGGGTTGAAGCAATAAACCACAACCTTTCTATTGTACTTTGTAATGATGGTATCCTGCTAGGTTTAAAATGGCTCCTATTATTTCGGTGAAGAAAAAATATCCACTTCTTCATGTTGCTCATGAACCACTTCCATGGGAGATACTAGTATGGAGTGAATCTCCACGTGTTTTTGTTACAACTCATGAATCTCTAATAAAGGAAAAGATGGCTTGATGTATATAGATGAGAAAAAAACTTCTAGCTCATCCCAAAAAAATTCCTCTTCATCAAATTCATTTTACTTTATTGCAATAGTATGCATAGGTTGGGAGGAAACCTCATACATATCAACATGTTCATCCATAAGGATAGAGCTATCCTTGGGATCTTCTTTCTCATCCTCCATATCATGAAGGACCTCCTGCTGAAAAAAAAATGGTTTTGTTCTTGTTTGTCTTCTTGTAGTAGGCCCTCTGATTTTTGCAAAGGCTCAAAAGCCAGGATTTGTTCCTCAAGGATAGGAACAACTTTATTTTCTTCCTCTTCCTCCATAAAAAAGGGAAGCTCTTCAAATAAGAGGATTGGATCCTCTTATTTTGGTACAATATTTATCTATAGAGAGGGATGAATGAGTACAACCTTATTAGTATCCTCCTGCAACACTTTTGTTTCCTCCTTTGATTACTCATACTCTGGACCATGTGAAAGCTCATGAACAGTAGGTTGAAACTTCTCCCAAAATGAGATATTTGGACCATCAACTATCCACACAACCATCTCACCCTTAAAGTGTGAAATGAAAATAGGTGTAGAATGTTGAGAGGGTAAATTTTCTTGCATAGGGAACGAAGGAGTTATAACAATAGGTTCTTGTAATGGAGGGGGATTCTTGAAGCTTGGAATGACATACTTAGGGGAAGAGGCTACTTATATTTCTAATTCTTGCACACTATCAAATAAAATCCTCATTTGTTCATCTTTTGAAACAACTTACTTTTCAAGTTCTTTCCCAAACTTTCTTTGTTTGGCTTCCATCTCTTCTTCAAGTTGCCTTTGTTGGGCCTCTAATTGCTGCTCTTTTTCTATAGCCATCTCAAGATATTGCCTCTTAGATAGTTGTTGCCAAAAATTTCATATCCTATGCAAATTTTGTTTTATGAACTTTATGTGCACTTGTTAGAGGGATACATTTGGATTAATTGATGTTCATTTCATTAATGTTCAATTAATTCAATCATAGATTACTGAAATGAAGAAAAAAAATGCTTTTGTTTATATGAATGTACAAGATTGCATTTTTATTCATATAACTGAAAGTATAGAAAGAGAAATATATCATGTGTTGACAATTAAAATAATTCGCATAGAAGCCGTGAGTTATAGCCTATTCTATCTTTTATGAAAAAAGAGAAGAAAACAATGATAAAGAGGTCTAGGTAACCAATCATTGCTTGGGGCTTGACAGGTTGAGAAAAGGTCTGAGTCTTAGCAACTATCCTGTCAAGCTTTATTGTCCTTGGTCTGAGCTCCTCCATGCGGGAAACGATAGATTGTTAGATCAAAAGATCTAAGAAATTCATGATCAACTAAATTACTACCTATCTAACTTTAACATCAAAATTCATTCTACTTGCACAAAAGGTAGACGGAAAACATAACATCTTTTTCGGGACAAAAGGATTTTTATTGCTAACAAGTTTTTTGACTGTGTAGATACAGGTATGAATCTTGACAAGTGGGTTAAAATGAGGCTCCCATAAGGATTGAGCTCAACTTGTTGGGGTAGTATCAAAAATAGGTTGTTGGTCCTCAGTTTGTTGGGTATTCTCATAGTTTCTAGGACACTTATATCCATGCAAGCATAGGTGCAAGTTTTCCAAGCATAAATGATTGCATGGATAAAGCGTCCTATAATATATAAGGGTATTGGGTTCTCAAAATGTTGAAGTTATGTGAAAATATCGTAATGGTAGTTCAAAGGTTTAGCATTCAAGAGTAAAAGAGGTACAAAAGTCATAATGCAACTATGAGAAATTCAGGCATCATTTATGGCAATAAAATCCAGTATGCATCAAAGAAATTAAATATTTCTAATCATGATGAAAATGGGGCAACAATGTCTCAAATTCAGTTATAAAGAGCATCCTCTTATCACATTCACTATACTATCAATGCTATGAAGAGAAACAGTGTGGTCATGTATCACAGTCATGGATGAAAGACAATAGAGACAATACGTAGATAGAAAGATCAAATGAAATCAGCATACGATGTTAAAGGGACATGAAATGATAAAACATGAAACCTTTTATTGTATGCAATCAGATTAACTGAAATCAGCAAGCAAATAGTGTCAAGTAGAATAAGAATATTGTTTAAGGGACAAATTTAATTAATTTGAAACCTTACAGTTTGATAATTCAATGGAATAATGATTTAAATACATCACAAGGTCAAATACATTACTACTCAGAGGACAACCAAATACTTAAAGCCAGCAATGAATGTTAAAAAAGTAGTGCTTCCCATTAATTAAAAAAGCAGTGAATGACATCGATGTCAGAAAAAAAAAAACATTTAATATCATATACAAGGAAGCAGTCACATAAAAGGAAGTCATGCTAGTACACTATAAGGCCCCGTTTGGTTGAGGAATTGGAATTTGACTCAAAACCTTATTATCTCAAAATAAGGTTTTGAAATTCTAATTTTGTGTATTCGGAAGATAATTTGGACCGTTTGGTTGACCCAGAAGATGACTGAGACAATCCATCTTTTGTGTTTGGTTACCAATTTTGAAATTAGAATTGGAACCGAGAATAATGGTAATGTTATGTGTGCTCAAGATTGAATACACCTTGGTGACCTTGGCACCCTTGGAATATTTCATAGATCAAATAATATCGTAGGACAAACATTATTGCATGCCCAAAATCAATAAATCTCAGTATGTACTTCCCCTGTTCAATGGGAACGCCATTACCCACATAATCAAAAGTCCACAACCCTCTTAGAGTTGCCACACCGTAGTAAATATTCCCGTCAGGGCCTTTGAAACTGTCAGTGAAAGAGACCAGAAAGAAGGACATTCCACAGAGGAGAAGAAGAGTTTCTGTCAAGACATGGCTATTGTCGTCGCAGTGGCTGATGTTGGAGAAGAGCGGGCAGAGGACTTGGAATGCCAGGACTGTTCCCGTGGGAAGGAGGTTCGCCAAATGGGTCATGCTCTTGAATGTTTGCTGGATTGCTCTCTGCACAAAGCTTTTTCTCCGAATTTATATGTCGGGATGCTCTGGATTTCTATGGGAATGCTCTGAAATTTTTTGTGCCCAGTAATTTCGTGTGTGCTCCCATATTTCAAATTTGAATGTATGCATACGATTTATATGCACAGGATTTCAAAACCCAGAAGATGAATTCTAATTCCACCTATTGGGTGGGAAGATGGTGCCACTCGTTTTTGAGCCAAAATCAGATTTTCAGTCCAAAATCAGAATTGCATTTTGACGAACCAAACAGCGGATTTGAACCCAAAACATGATTTTGGGCATCAAAACCTGATTTTGGGCGTCAAACAAACGGGGCCTAAATAGAGTGGTAATGTACCCAAGGTCAAACACATAACTTCTCAAGGACAGGTTTGGGTGGAAAGTGATCATGACAAGGTATGTGTTTTTTCAAGGAGCAACATTATCTTCAGCATAAAAATAGTGAAGTCATAATTGTACTATGTATTTGCAAAGTCCTCAAACTTCCCTGTAGCAAGCATGAAATGAAGAAGTATGACAAAGAAATATAGAAAACAATTCCAGCACTTTACCATGCTACACCCAAGTGTTCAAAACCCTTATAAATGAAATTTTTAAATGTTGTGTTAATAATTTTCTTGCATATTGAAGATGAAAGTCGTGAAGTTGCTGTATAGTTTTTAAGTGCCACGGAATTGTATCAGCATTTTTTAAGTGGGATTATCATAAGGAGTGATAAAAATGAAATCAATGATCCAAGTCAAGATAATAGAGAAACAATAAAGTACAATAAAGGCAACTCGGTCATGCCTTAGTGATTCCCAGCATGAACAATTACAGTCTAAACAACATGCTTTAGAAGAAAAAATTTACCAAAAATGAGAAGCCCTTACATTAATTGGATGTAATACATTTCTGCAAATAATGATTCAACAATAACACAGATATCAAATAAAAAAAAGAAGTTATGGGCATTCTGTAGGTGAAGGACAGTTATACATGAAGCCAATGCCAACAAATTTGATAGTAAAAGCAAACACAATGATCAAGAGTAGTTGTCACAGTCACGGTATAGCATGAAGAGGACACAATATTACTGTTTTAAGATCATTGTGATCTTAATGGTGCATAGAAATAACTTTTTTTTGTTTTAAAATGGACCATGGGTTTCTAGTAACACATGAAGATACGACTGCAAAAAATTCCAAAATAGTTTAGAGTCAAACCATGTTTTTCTTGGTATGTTGAAACCCTCATCTCTTCAATAGAAAGCAAGAAATGATCACTACAAAAGTCACGACTCACATAGGTTGAGACAAATCTATCTAGAACACAGAAAATGTCAAATGATTGAGTATATGTTTTCTAAGCAAGTATGCAGAAATGGGTATAGGAACTTAGAGTGGTTGAGAACGAAAAGTTTTTTGAATTTTTTCTTATTATTAAAACCCATGTCAGTGGTGAAGTACTCAAGAAGATATTCTCCTAAAGCCATGATTTTGGAGCCTCGAAAGTGGCAAGTAGAATAAAATGCACAATATCATCATATCCTTAACAACCTAGCATGTTATCGGGTTTAAACATCAAATGAGCAATCAAGCTTTCAAGTAAACAACATAGATCAAGTTTTACAATGAAAATATGCAGCATAAAGACCAAAAGAGATGTTTTTTCCTCCATACATGTAGAAGAAATGCTCAAATATGCAAAAAATGGTGATAAAAGCCTCTAATTTTCCCAAAGAAATCTCATTCATGGGAGCGCGGGTGATAGAGATGCATCCATTCATGGTGACGTCTTAGGGTTTCCAAAACCCTCGCTCTCGAGCTCTCAATAAAAGAAGATAAAAATGATGCAATGTGTTTTAGGTTGGGATTTATGTCACCCTCAAACATATTGCAATATATTTTGACGTTCGCAAGCAATGCCATTTAATGGCATTTAAATCCATATATTATTATTTTTCTTAGTGATATAATAATATATTTCTTTAATATATGATTATATCATTAAGTAAAACTAGCGCTTGCACCCGAATGAGGTGCAAGGGGTACGCCGATAGGTTTTCAAATTGAAGCATAAATGAATATTTAGATAATAAAAGAAGTGTATTGAGGGTATACAAACATGTAACATTGTAGAAGGAAGTCTTGTACATTATAGCATCCATTTTGGATGAACTTCTTGAATGTGAGATGGTAGACACATGTGAAAACCTTGAGAGTGCCACTAATAATGTATGTTGCCTATTGGTTAATTTGAGAACAAGATTTTATATGATCTGAGCTACCATAGACAAAAATGAGTATCAATTTCATCTATTCAAACATTTATGCTTCAAGCCAAAAAAGTTGTTCCCAATTTAAACTTTTTAGTTATGACAGTGGATGACAATGGCTTCTATTTTGCCATTGCAACAAAGTCATCACTTTTGGAGAAGGACGCATGGCCCATTTTCTGGTTAAAAGTGAAGATGTTACTTCTAATAAGGTTGGGGATAGTGATCTCAAAGAAGACATGGAAATAGGGTCACAAGATGGTAGCCAATTGAATTTGTTTGAGTTTAAAACTGATTTGATGACCAAAATCACGGGTTAGCAGAAGTTGGGTGAAGGTATAGAGAACAAAGATAAGAATTTATGTGAAAATTTAAGAAATGTGTCAACTATACATATAGATGAGGCATCAAAAAACTTTGAAAAGGAGGAAGTTTGCAGGCAGTATAGGGATTGTCATGAATTATCCTTGGATGAGTGGGAACTGTTACCTATGGAGAAGATGACAGATAAAGAGAAAAAATCACTTGATTAATATTTTAGATTTCCTTCCCTTGCAGGCCATAGCGAATCAGAGGTATACAATATAGAGTTGGGTGATGGAAACAAACAATATAAAATGAGTGATCAACATATTGAGCTTCATGGTAGTGTTGTAGGAAAGGGTCAGAATTTATTGAATCCAACTCTTGAAGGCTTGATTAAGGGACTTGAAAACCTTAAAAAGGAGCATAAATAAGTAGTCCCTCAAACAAATGGTCATTGTCTGTAAGTTTTCTAAACATGAATTGCTCAATCATTTTTTTAATTTCATTTTTAGGGCTATAAATTCAAAATCTCAAGTAGTCTTAATTAAAATTAATCATTAATGTGGAGAGGATAATCATTGCTTCTGATACAATCTTGATGAAGAGCTACATATGAATAAAGAGACAAATGCAACAATTTTCCGCATGAATATTGATTGGAGCGGAATAATGCCAAAAGAGCTCATTAATGGTGTTGAGGAGGCTATGAGTTTTTATGGACCAGTAAAAATAATCTCATACTTGCACATAGACATTATACATTATGATGCGCTAGAATATTGCTGTGTCAATTGTGGAAATTTAATTGCCTGGAATCAACATTGACGGAAAATTTATAGTAGTGCGGGCAAGTTTTGTAAATCATAATCAACAATGTATCGCATTTTCATTTCACCAAGGATGTGGGCCATTGTCATCATTGTAGCAAAACAATGATTGTGAAATTGTATAGTAATACAATATGATTTATTTGGTGATATGTTATATTCCAGAAAGCCATTAGTCATAATCTGAAATTTCCATGGACTAAAGCCATAGATTCACACACTTTTGAACACAATCCATTCACTTTCACAAGATATGACTCAAATTTTAGAAACATAAATAAATTGAATATGCCATATACATAGCTGACAAAATTTGAGGGCACCGGCTACGGTGCAACATATTTACACCGGTTTAAACCATGCCCCTTCTTATGATCATCTATGCCATTACGTGACGACGTGACTGCTCCTGTACGTGCAACTAATAGTACTTTTGATGTCCAATTAGACCGTATCCCAATTTTGAATTGTTAAGTGGATATATTATTTTAGGGAAAAGTGAATATTAAGTTTTTTATTTAATTTATTTTATGTTATCTTATGAGATAATTTTAAAGTTTAAAATTGTAAACGTTAAAAGTTATAAATTAACTGATTTTTTTCTAGATTATTTTTACTATTTTATGTTATCTTATGAGATAATTTTAAAGTTTAAAATTGTAAACGTTAAAAGTTATAAATTAACTGATTTTTTTTCTAGATAATTTTAAAGTTTAAAATTTTAATAAAAGATAAGAAAACTTAAATTTAATATTTTATTTGAAATATTTATATTTTAATTTTTTAACCATTTTTTTAGAAATTTTAATATTTACTATTTTAATAACAATATATGGAAGGGGCTTTGGTGGCTCACAAGGTTCTTCATTCCATCAACACAAATCAGACCTGTAACTTCATTATAAAACTGGACATGATGAAAGCATATGATAGAGTCTATTGGACATTTCTCTTTAAGGTGTTGCATAAGATGGGTTTCTCCAAGGGCTGGTGTAAATGGATAAAAGCATGTATTTCAAGTGCTTGGTTCTCAATAATTATTAATGGGAATCCAGTTGGCTTCTTCTCCTCTACATAAGGCGTGAGACATGGAGACCCTATATCTCCAGTACTATTTATTATCATGGCTGAAGCTTCTAGCAGATCTATTAAACAGAAGAACTTGTTAGGGACTTGGCGTGGAGCAATGATTGGTGGAACAGTATAGCCATTATCCATTCTTTATTCGCATATGATACTTTGTTATTTGATCTTTCACAAGTTAAAGAGGTGAAACAGATTAAACATACAATTTAATTATATTCAAATGTTTCAGGTCAAAAAATCAATGCACAAAAATCCAAGATTTACTTATTCAATACCAATAAAGTAATATTGGATAGAATTGTTCAGATTTTGTGGGTTTGCTGTTGATTTCTTGCCATCCATGTACCTTAGAATTCCTTTCTTCATTGGGACCAATAAAGCAAGTTATTGGTCTTTGGTAGTGGAGTGTATTAAGAGTAGATTTGTGGCCTGGAAAGCTAGATGCCTATCTCTTTCAGGTAGAATTCTTCTCATTAAATCAGTACTTTCAGCTATCCCTAATTACTATCTAGCAGTTTTCAAGGCTCCTCCTTCAATCATTCTTCAAATTAAAAAATTGATTAGAGGATTTCTATGGAAGGGAAACATGAATGATGAAAAAAAAATCCTCTAATTTCTCTACAAGACATGGCACATATACCTGCATTAGGGGGTGTTGGTGTGCTTGACTTAGCAAAAAGGAATGAAGCTTTTGGGGGTAAACTTCTATGGCAGATGTACTCTAAGCCTCATAGTACATGGTGTCAAATCATGCAGCAAAAATATTTGGACAATGATGATTCCTCATGGGTTTTATCAATTTTGGATCCTCCTAGAGGGTCATCCATATGGGACTTTATGGTCTCAGTAAGAGAAATTGTTAATAAATGTGTGACTTGGGAAGTCAACAGTGGGTGCAAGGTTAAGTTTTGGAGGGACTCGTGGAATGGTCATCCACTGTTATCGTCAATCGAAAATACAAGAGATATTATTGCAGGTTCAGAAAATCTGTGGGGAAGCCTACTAACTCACTATATTTTAGCAGTCTGCATACTTTCAGGAAAAGTTATATGGAAAGACCCGGTTGATTTACCATTAAGCCAGAAAGATAAAGATTTATTCAGAGACTTACTACAAAATAGACATGTTTTTCACTTAGGTCTTGAAGACAAACTAATTTGGGCTCCAGCAAAAGATGGAAATTATTCTATCAAGGAGGGATATAGAATTCTTCAAAAAATTGATATAAATAAGGTGCATCCCAAGCATTTTAATTTTGCTGGAATCACATTGTACTTCCCAAAGTTGGTCGCTTTGCTTGGTGTTGTCAATCAGGATTGCGCCTATAGCTAGATGTGGAATCTAACCATCTTGTTGAAATATGGAAACATTCTCCTTGGTGGATGAAAGAATGAATCTCTGTATTCTAGGTCGGTTCCTATTGAATTTGGGATATCACCTAATACTGATCTTCTTAGTTTTGAGAAAAAAGGGAGAAGGATAACTAAAATGACTACTAATTAAGAAGGTGATACACCAAAATGGATACAGATTTGTCAAAATTATAAACCTGTACCTATAGGACATACATTACTAGAATCTGCAATAACTTTCACTTCACAACACCTAAGATGATCAATAATTCACTACTAGGGTTTGGTGCCACTAATTGTAAAAATTCAACCAACAAAAAGGTAAATTCTGCAAAAGGTTTATTCTTTATAACTTAGAATAGGAATTTGAAACAATTCACTAATCTGTGCTTGAAAGACACTATACACTTAAATGCATAAAACATGGAAGGATAGATAGAAAAACTCAGAAAAGATATATGAATAATAAGGCCAACTCTATTATTTTCAAAATCTGCAAAAATGGTTACAAAATACAAGGAAAAGATGCACATGAACAATATGTTCACTAATACCTCTATTCCCCAAATTCTAAACCCCTACAAATGAATAAAAGGTTCAGTTATATAGCCCCTAAGGCCAATTTCAAAAATGAAATCCTCCCCCCAAAAGGTCTCCTAAACAGATAGATACCCTGAATTTTAGTCTCAAATGATGCTCAAAAATATAGCTTCTAAAAAGCCATCCAAATAGCTAAAGCTCTAAACTTAAGGCATAGGTAATGCCAAAAATATAGCCCTAAACTTATATCTTCTAATGTTGATGCCATTGTTTTATCTTTTATAATGTATATCAATTAAGATATTACATAACCTCAAAAATATAATTAAACAACCCCAAGATGTAATCCCAACCACTAAAAAACCCTAACTCTAAGCATGGGTAATACCCATCAAACTCGACACCTAATCCATGGTCAACATGACCCATTTCAAAATATATCCCTCTCTATTGTGGCACTAGGATAGCTTGTCTTGGCAATTGGAGTAAGGTCGTCGTGCACTGTGGTTGACAGGGTCATTACTCACTCTGCTTCGTGGACTCTAAATTTTTATCAAATTTGAACATTGGCATTTTCACACTTCATTTGCATCTTCAGTTTTGAGGAAAACTTAGGGTTTTTGTTGTTTGGCATTGCCATGTCTGCACTCAGACAGTAACACTTTGTTGTTTACTGTTACTGGATTCTTTGCATGAAGCTTTGGTTTGGTTATGGTTTTGAGACTCCTCTTTGTGATTGTCATAATGCTGCGAATGTGGTGTTCTCTCCATGAACTCGGGCCATGTAGTCTGGAGTTCTTCATTGCTATCCCGCGGGCCCTCTTTTTGTTGCACTGTGAGTTTTGAAGTTGTATGCCATTACACATGGCATTCTCTGTAGATGTTTCTTTTGAATACTTTGCTAGGGTTTAGGGACATCTGGTTTGTAATAGAGTGATAACCTTGATTGAACCACTGTAAGCTTGGACTAAGTCCGAGCTGTCGTTGAAAGATGTGCATGCATCTTCGGTTAACTTGGTCTTGAAGCTTGGCATATTTCAGCCACATCTTCAGACTTATTCCAAACTCACAGTGTAGACATGAACTGAAGCTTGGACTTGAAGTTTGAAGCTGTGCATGAAGAGGAGCTTAGGCTCCATATAGTTGAACCTTGAGTTAAACCACTTGTTTCCTTAGTTCAGGCTCTAGTGCTCTTTATTATGCCATGAATAATGGCATTTTTGCATACATCTATCTGCGGTTTAATCTTGAGATCTTCATTATGTGGTACTTGGACTACTTATAGAATGCGGCTCTCTTTGCATGGAATTTGTATTTGGGTTTCATCCGTAGGATTTTTTTGAACTGGATTTTAAATGCCATAAAAATCTGAGAGCATGGGCTCTCTACTCTCTCCACCATTGTCATTTCTTGGAACTTGAAGTTTAAATGCCATAAAATATGGCCTTGCCCATGCATCTATCAATTGAACTCAAGCTGCATACCATTTGTAACTTAAAGATAAGTTGTTTTTCTTTTATTTACTCACTCTTTTCCCATTATGCATGTTGTTTCTTGTCTTTACTATGCGTGTCGTAGCCAATTTTGAACTTGTATCAATCTGGGTATTCACTTCTAACAGCAAATAACTCTATCTTTGTATGTTGTCTATGGTTATCGAGAGGTGAAATCCATTTTGTGTTGACTCTATTGAATGTATGAATGTTTGATACATATGAACTTTAACATTAAAACATTGCAAGAACACTCCATAGCTTAGAAATAAAAGCTCACCTCGAGCTTCTTAACACTCCTCCTTTAGCTGTTTGTAGGTTTGATTGAATTGATATTGTTGTCACTCAATGATTGAATACAAATATATTGTCCTCTTGTATAAAATTTGTATGACAAATAAATTATTGCATGCTGTCACTTTTTATAATAGTGAGTTATTCTATCTGAAAGAAATTGGCCTTGCCCACCGTGTTTGAAAGTCACCAAAATATGTAGAAACTGTTTGTGGAGTCCGTGCTTGCTATTGATGTCTTTATGTAATATTTTTCTCAACTCGAGCTCCTTTTTGGACCGAAAGTGTGAGCCCATGATGTGCTTTGATAAATCTATACTTTTTTGTTGAAATATATGCTCAAATTCCATTGCAATATAGAGCTGAACTTGAGCTATTTGTTGGCTCCAATAAAAAATAGACATATGGGGTTCGAGCATGGGCTCATGAGACCCATGCATAATATCATGAAATAGACTTTGAACATTTAAAATGCATAAACCTTCTAATCAAAAGCACTGTTATTTGATGAACATGTGTATAAAAAACATCTTTCTGATTTCCATTCTTGATAAACACTGCTTTTAACAGCATAAATGATGCCTTCTGCAAGCATGGATGTTATTTGATCTTTATCTAATTTGGTCTATGCATCGACATACCTTTGAGCAAGCATTTCCATTCATGCATAAACATGTCATTTTATCGTTTAAATACAAACAACAACAATGAGTAATAATATTGTTTCTCTCTTCCATTGTTGATAAGGCACTGCATTTGCTCTTTTACTTTTGGCATCAACATTGTATTTATCACCAGCATTTCCTATTGATTTCTCTTTGAATATGATTTGAACATGTGAAATAACAACATTTGATCATTCTTTTATTGATTGATAACTCATAACAACAAAACTGATATCCATTCTATTCTGTATATGCATATTCTGATTACAAATAGATATCATTTAGTTCTATCTGCATATGTGTGTTACTTTATAACAACATTACTGTTATTCCTTATTTTGATATAACTTGTTGATTTCATATGCATAGTTCAAACCTGCATTATTGTATGTATTGTATCTTTTTTTCTTTCTAAACTTATGAACTCTTGCATCTTTAATCCAGTGAGGTTCAAACACGGGCTCGTGACACCCACTGTATTTTTCTTTTGTCATCTGTAACTTGTGAACTCTTGCATTGTGTTTCTTTTTGCATTTTTAACTTTAGTCCCACTTGCTTGCACACACCACCAAGTCCACATGTTAGATTAGTAGATACAATCAGTTAATCAATGTTTGTATGTAAATGTCATGTGAAATGACATTTATGTATGAATGTTGGTTTGCTAGGTTTACAAATCTAACATGTGGATAATCTAAAAAAAAGTTTCTCAGGTACAAGACCCAAATCCCTTTGATTCAGATTTTATGGTTTCCTAACAACAACTATTGAATATTGCAGGATAACAACTATATGCAGTAAAAGGTTTCATAGAATTATGTCCCCTTGATACTTTATTTAGTTATTGCAGATGCATACTTTTCTATTGCATTGATGTTTTCATAAATGTACGGCTCTGAAGGTTTGATTGTAGCATACTATTTTAGGTATCTATGTATTGCTTAGATCCAACTTGGATCTAACTACTCTCTCTCCACGATGCAAGACAAAACCAGAAGAAGACTTAGGATGAAGAGACAAGGCAAAAGACATGAAGCTCCAAATGATACAATTGTTCAACTCCAATATGCAAAAGACCTCTTAAAGGCAATGCATAGACCCCTAAACCTTCCTATGCACCTTTCTTACTTTCAGCATTGTATTTTTTCTCTATGTTTACAATTTGAAAGATGTAACCTATGAAGGAATACTTGTTTATTACATTCAATTTGAATGTTGAATGTAATGATCAATTATGAAATTGAAAGTTTAAATCTGATCAATACTTAGAGAACAACATTAGTGTTAACATGAATGAAAAATCAATGTATTTTGTTTTCAATATCTGAATAGTAGTGTTGAATAGATGTACCTTTATGCAATATTTTTGTTGTTTATAGTTATAATGTTGCATGTGTACCTTTATCTTCTGAATTTAAACAGCTCTGCAACTTAAGACAACAACTCTAAAATCCATAATCCAATAAAAATCAATTATCAATTTACCAATTTAGTGTGCAACTAAAATGATAACATTTTCTGGCAACCTCCCAGGGGTGTTTGCCTGCTGAAAAAAATTAGTCCAGTTGCCTTTTGCTTATCCATTGGGCCAGATTCTTCAACTTTAGGAACAACTGAACTTCTCAAACTAAAAACCAACTGAAAACTAAAAAAACTGAAACTCGTGTTGACCAACACTTAGAGAAAGCAAAACTATCAATGAACAAAACTCTATCTTTATCATTGTTGTCTAAACCTATGCTTATGATGTGATACAATAGAATTTGTCCATGTATCATATGATGGACATAATTCAAATGATGATTCTATCCAAAAATAGAATAAACTAAACTCAAAGGCAGAATGAGCTTGAACAGTAACCTCGGTTGCATGGTATAGGTGTGAGCATGATGCGTATGATATGGGACAATGAAAATTATTCATGTCTCATATGATGGGTATGATGTTCATGTGCATATCATGTGATTGATATTGTTGTTTTTGTTCATTCTAACCTTCAAAAGTGCCAAGCAAACTATCTGAAAAACAACCTCTCTTTCCACCATGGTTATATTATTGAGGTATTCATCATTTATAATCCAGAACCCTAATGGGTTTTTGATTATACATGGTGTGTATCTTCTTGATGTGACCACGGTGGGAATAGAATTACTAACTACAACTAAATGAAAGGAAACTATGTGCAAAGCACTTATTCACACCAAACTAACCTCAAAAGTAACGCTTAAGGTGGATCCCATTAACTGGGATTGGCAATTCTTCTCCTTCCATATTTGAGAGCTAAAAAGCGTTATGGGCCTTGCATCCTGTAATCACAAATGGACCATCCCAAATGGCATAAAATTTTGAATGCTTACCAGGTCTACTCTTCATCTCATCCCATTTCAGAACTAAATCACCTTCTTGAAAGACTCTTGCGACATCTTTTCTGTCAAAGGTCTTCTTCATTTGAACATGATGTTCTTCCAACTTCTGAAAATATTCTTTCCTAATCTATTCTAACTTTATCAATTCAAACAACCTTACCTCCATGGGTTGCTAGTCCAATAGATCCAATTCCTTGATCAGGCTCAAACTGGGCAACTCTACTGAAATTGGCAATCTTGCCTCTCTTCCATAAACCAGCTTATAAGGTGAGTTACCTATTGAGCATTTTGGGGTGATCCTATCAGCCCACAAGGCCTGCTTTAAATTTATTCTCCAAGCTCGCTAATTGTCTTCAATAGTCCTCTTGATGATGCTAATCAAATTTTTATTTGTTGATTTAGCTTGTCCATTACCCTGTGGGTAATAATTGGATGAGGTACTAAGATAAACATTGTTCTTTAGTGCCCAATCAGTAATTCATGTGCCCAAAAAGGCCAAAGCATTATCAGAAATAATGGATTCAGGTACTCCAAACCTTACAATCAGATCTTCATAGAAATTTAGAACTGAAGTTTCATTTGCATCTTTCAATGCAACAGCCTCAGTCCACTTTGTAAAATGATATGTTGTTGTCAATATATATCTATGAGTTGAAATTGATGATGGGTTTATGGGACCAATAAAATCTAGACCCCACTTGACAAAAGGTTGTTCAACTTGAATTGGATTAAGAGGTAAAGTTGCTAACCTTTGCTTATTTGAGAAAACAACACATTTTAAACACCTTCTCACCCATATGAAAGCATCTTTGTATAGGCTTGGCCAAAAATAGCCAGCCTTCATCATCTTCAATGTTGTATTCCTTGCTGCAAAATGGCCACCTGTTGGTCCATCATGGAACTCTTCTAGAACCTTGTTAATTTGATCTCCACTGATGCATCTCAGCAATACACCATTATAATCCCTCCTATACAACACATTATTCAGCAAACAATAAGGATTGGATTGCACTATAAAGTACCTTCTTTTTAATCTATCCAAACCTTCAGGACAAATCAACCATTTCTTTCACCCAATCATTCTGCAAATCTGGGACAACAACTTGTTCATTGTCTTCTAAAGCCAAAATCACTTCAGAATCACCTTTTGGAGTGTTATCTCCGTTTCCAGCAATTTGTTCACATAAACCCTTACCTCTTACCAACTTGGTAACTTTAATTTCAATGTCATATTCCATTGTCTTTGTTATCCAGCCAACTCTGTTGAAGTCCTTATTCAACAAAAACTCCTTGACAAAAGGATGTGCAACCATCAAATTTATCTTATTTTTAGAAAGCATATGTCTGAATTTCTTCAGACTTCTAATTACAGTGAGTACATGCTTTTCAACAAATGAATAATGCAGTTCATAGTCCTTTAGTCCTTGACTGAAAAAAGTTATTGGTTGTTCACAACCTATATCATTCTTCTGAACTAACATGGAAGCAATGCTATCAACATTCCCATATGCATACAAAATGAAATCCTTTGAGAAACCAGGATTTAACAAGGTAGGGGCAGTAGCTAATGCTTCCTTAATCAATTCAAAACTGAGTTTGCCTTCTTTAGTCCATCTAAAAGAAATATTTGTCTTGAGCATGGTTGTTAATGGCATTAGGAACTCCGCAATATCTGGAATGAATCTTCTAACAAAATTGATTCTTCCTAAAAAACTTTGAAGGCCCTTTTTGTGGAGAGGAAGTGGTAAGGCAAGGATAGCACTTATGCTTTTGGGTTCAATAGTGATACCCTCTTTTGAAACAATAAATCCTAGTAATTTGCCTTCATGGACATCAAATATACTTTTCTTGGGATTTAAAGAAATACCATATTCCCTGCATCTCTCAAAGATAACTCTTAAATGCTGAAAGTTTTCTGATGCATTCTTTGAGAAAATAGTTATATCATCCAAATAAACAAGTACAAACCTGTACATCAAATTTATGAAGGCCTTTTCCATATCCTTCTGAAAGTTTGCACCTGCATTAGATAAACCAAATGGCATCTTTTGATAAGCCATAGTTCCCCATTTGGTTGTAAATGCTATCTTGAATCTATCTTCCTCCTTCACCAAAATCTGGTTGTAACCAGAGAAACCATCCAGCAATGAGAACCATTCTGAACCTGAAAAAACCTGCAAGATTTGTTCCATGGAAGGAAAAGGATGTCTATCCTTTAATGAAGCTCTGTTCAAATCATGGAAATCAACACATAATCTGATTTCTCCATTCTTTTTCCTAACAGGAACCAGATTGGATATCCATGAAGTATGTTTGATTGGTAAAATGATATTGCTCTCAATCAACTTATTTAATTCTTTAATCATGAGAGGCTCTAGTTTTGGATTTATTGGCCTATGTTTTTGCCTAACTGGTTTGGCTCCTGGTTCTAATTCAATTGTGTGCTAAGAAATACTAGGATCAAATCCTTTCAAATCTGAATAACTCCAAGCAATAATATCATGAAATTCATTGCATAAGTTAATAGAGGTTTAATGTTCTTCAAGTGTACATACCTTTTAAAGTTTTAGTACTTTGTCCTTTGCAACAATAATTTCCTCATAATGCTCTTCTTTGATCTGCAAGCTAGATTTATCTTTTTCGAATTGATCATTAGTACCAAACATAGATTCCAAGGTCACAATACCTTTGGGCATCCTATTTGTCCTTAATTGAATGATCTGGTCTTCATATTTCTCCTACAATCTTTGTTGATTTGGCTGTGCAAACTCAACCTCTTCTCTCAAAAAGTTAACAATATGTTGGTCAGATTCAAAAACTTGCCAACAATCAGCATTGTTACGGACAACAGGTCTAACAATTACTTTAACATAATTAAGCCCCTTACTATTGCTGATTTCGGTTGGAATATCATACTAGGATCCAATAGCAACAAGCCTATCAGCATGTTTGTTCTGATTTATAGGAATGGATTACAGATTAAAAGATTCAAAACCTTCAATCAAATCCCATACAACATGCTTGTAATTTTTTAATGAATCATTCTTAGTTGCATGTACATTCCTAACTTGATTCACAATCAATTCTGAATCACCATAAACTTGCAAACAGCTAACACCTCTTTTTATGGCCCACTTCAATCCATTTATGAGGGCTTCATATTCATCAACATTGTTTGTATAACTAAAAGTGAACCTGAAAGAAGCATAATACCTTTCATTTGCTGGTTAAACCAACATACAACCTCCTCCTGCACCTATTTTGTTGCATGAACCATAAAAAAACAACTTCCAAATAGCATTAGATTTATGTCCTGGATCTAAATCTGCACCTTTTACCACGGCTGGAAGAAAATCAAGGATCTCATGGATTACATAATTACCCAAACTTGGCTCCTCAATTTGTTCCTCTAAAATTTTTACATTTTTTTGGTTGCCCAATCATCTAACAACATATTAGGAAACTTACTTATTTGTGTTTGGGATTCAAAAACATCAAATGCTTCCTCCTGATCAAATGATATAATTGTTGATTCATTTCCAGCACTAGCAACATACTGTTCAACACATAATTTTGCAATGGGTTTCGAGGGTATAGTAACCTTAGTACCGTACCTTGTGCAGAAAAGTATTTGTTGATAGATAACCTCCTATCTTGGCAGTAAATTCTCTTGATAAGCATATAGAGAAGTTAGGAGGTAAATCTATAATGTACACATCCATAGGAACTAAAAAACTAGAACAAGCATGCAGCGTTAAATCAAGATTCCTTATAACTCCTACAGTTGCAACTGTTGTCACATCTAATTGGACTACTCCTCTTTCAAGTGGCTTGTATTTAAGGCCTAGCTGGTCTACAATGTTCCTTTGCATAACTAAGCTAGTGGCACCATAATCAATCATGCATTTGTGGACTAGGTGTTGTCCTATAATGACAGTGACATAAAATGGAGGAGGTTTGATCAACTTAGCTTATTGTTGGGATGTACTTGCATTTGTAGCAACTAAAACCTTAGGGTTCTGCTAAGATAGAACTTCATCAGATAGTGTGAGTGCTTGTAATGCCTCTTGTAACATGTCCTTTTGGCTTGGAAGAGCCAAAACATTCACATGGATGAGGGAACATTTGTCTTCTTCAAATGATCAACAATATTGAAGCTTTGAATACTAACCTTTTGGTGTTGTTTTAAAACAACAGGTTCATTTGTTGTCTGAATTGACTGTTCTACTCCTTTTTGAGCTTGTAAATGCTTCTTTGTTTGTTGTTGTACTGTAACAGTAGGCTATTGTACTTTATCATTTGGTTGTTGATCATTTACAAGCTTTACTTTTGACCTTGTTCCTGCTGCTATAGGTCTCCACACTTGATTGGGATCAAAATTTGCTGCTAAAATAGCTTCATCATTATTGAAATTCACCAAAGACACATCAGGATTACCTTGTGTTTGTGATTGATCATACTGTACCTCAAATTTACTATTAACTGGCTGACCCTTCAGAACATCTTGTCTTCTAGCTTCAAGTGCATGAGGGCAATC
Source organism: Thuja plicata (assembly GCA_018584345.1). NCBI lineage: Eukaryota > Viridiplantae > Streptophyta > Pinopsida > Cupressales > Cupressaceae > Thuja > Thuja plicata. The sequence continues at coordinate 432,465 of MU225886.1, forward strand.
CAGCCAATAATGCCCATCGTTATATGTGTTGCACCATTCCGCTTCTTGCACATAATTAACTTGAGGAATTATTGTTAACTCCTTGGAAGTACTCAGAGTTGCATAATTATATGTTTGACCAGCTCTTTGATTGTAACTTCTTTGCTACCCTTGAGCTTGTCTTGGTTGATTTGAACTGGAAGCTTGATTCAATGGCCTATTCTGTTGATAAGAGGCTTGTGGAGGCCTATTTTATTGGCCTTGCTACCTCTTCAGGTTTGTTATCTCATTGCCATAATTCTGCAAAGTTCTTAGAATGCTTTCATTTGTATCTTTTAGCTCCATAGTCCGCTCCTGTATCTCCTTGATAGGAGCTGAAGCAACATGTTCTTCCACCGCAACCTGCATATTAAGTGCTGGCAATGGAGGAACAACAAAAATAGGTGGTATGAAAACTGATACAACTGGTTGTATCTCTGCACAATAGGGCATTGGAGGCCTTGGAGGTAATTTTCCAACTTGTATTAAGATGTTCTCAGTTCTAACAACAACATCATAAGCACTAGGTAAAGTATTACCTCCCACAGACTGTATTATAAGCACAATTTCATTGTTAAATGCTTTCAAATAGAAAATAAATTCATAGTCATTAGATGGCTTAACAGATCTTAGAATTCTGTCCCCAAGTTCGTTGAAAATGAAAGTTGAAATCAGAAATATGCTCATTGATATTTCTTTTAATAGTACTTAGCTGCTCAACCAAAGACAAATTATCTGACCTATCTTCAAATTTACTGATCAAAATAGTCCCTAACTCATCCCATGTAGCAATAGAATTAACTAGAAAACTTCTAACAAACCAAATTAATGCTTTACCCTTGAGTGAGGCTACTAATAGTTTCAATGCTATATCATCATGAGTAACTTGATGTAATCCACATAGAGTAGCAATATCTTTAATATGCTCAATTTCTGAAGTATGATTCTCACCATTGAAATACGTCAAATCTCATAGCATTGCTGATGGAATGTCATGATGAGAAGAAATTTGCAATGGGCTGCCAACATCAAAGGCCACAAATGGAAAATTTTGAGCTGTCTGTACTGGTGGTACATGTTGCTGGACTACATGCGGTATAATAGATTTGTTAGCTTGCGTTACCTTCCTTTGATATGTTTTCAACCCTAGGGTAGCAATGCCACTTGTGGATGCTACAACAACAAACTGATCCTTCGATGATTCCTCAAAAATGCATAATTCTGATCCAGAATTGTCAATAATACTTAAATCTTCAAGAAAACTAAAATCTTCAAAAATTACCTCATGACTTTCAGAAATGGCAGCTTGATCCTCAAAGATAGGATTTTTGAATAGTGCAAAATGAGACCCTAGCAAAGAGGCTCTTTCTCTTGCAGCTTGAGATGCTCTACTTTTTCTTGCTGATTTGTTGCCTCTTCTACTAGGCTGTAATTCTTGATAAATGAATCCTTCATTGTTTGCTCTTGTTAGAGTTCTTCTCATCAAGATAAATCTGCAACTGAATCTGCAATAAATCCTTTAACCAAAGTCGCCAAGTGCTTGGTAAAATACCTTAAAAAAGGCATGAATACTTTTGTACACACCAAAATAGCAATAAGAAATAATAACTTTGAAAGAACTATATAGTAGTTCGTGTCCCACCGGGCGTGCCAAAAACTATTGTCAATCAGGATTGTGCCTATAGATGGATGTGGAATCTAGCCATCCTATTGAAACATGGAAACATTCTCCTTAGTGGGTGAGAGAATGAATCTCCAGATTCTAGGTCGGTTCCTATTGAATTTGGGATATCACCTAATAATGATCTTCTTGGTTTTGAGAAAAAAGGGAGAAGGATAACTAAAATGACTACTAATTAAGAAGGTGATGCACCAAAATGGATACATATTTGTCAGAATTACAAATATGTACCTAGAGGACATACATTATTGGACTCTGCAATAACTCACTTCACAACACCTAGGATGATCAATTATTCACTATTAGGTTTTGGTGCCACTACTTATCAAAATTCAACCAGCAAATAGGCAACTTCTACAAAAGGTTTATTCTTTATAACTTAGAATAGGAATTTGAAACGATTCACTAATCTATGCTTGAAAGACACAATACACTTAAATGCAAAAAACATGGAAGGATAGATAGCAAAACTTAGAAAAGATATATGAATAATAAGGCCAACTCTATTATCTTCAAAATCTGAAAAATGGTTACAAAATACAAGGCAAATATGCACAGGAACAATATGTTCACTAATACCTCTATTCCCCAAATTCTGAACCCCTACAAATGAATAAGAAGTTTATTTATATAGCCCCTAAGGGCAATTTTGAAAATCAAATCCTCCCCCACAAAAAGGTCTCCTAAAGAGATAGATACCTTTAATTTTAGGCTCAAATGATGCCCAAAAATATAGCTTCTAAAAATCCCTCCAAAATAGCTAAATCTCTAAACTTAAGGCATAAGTAATGCCAAAAATCTAGCCCTAAACTTATATCTTCTAATGTTGATGCCTTTGTTTTATCTTTTATAATGTATATCAATTAAGATATTACAAAACATCGAAAATATAATTAAACAACCCCAAGATGTAACCCCAACCACTAAAAAACCCTAACTCTAAGCATGGGTAATACCCATCAAAATCGACACCTAATCCATGGTCAACATGACCCATTTCAAAATATCTCCCTCTCTATCGTGGCACTAGGAGAGCTTGTCTTGGCAATTGGAGTAAGGTTGTCGTGCACTGTGGTTGACAAGGTCTTTACTCATTCTGCACCGTGGAATCCAAAGTTTTATCAAATTTGAACATTGGCATTTTCACACTTCATTTGCATCTTCAGTTTTGAGGAAAACTTAGGGTTTTTGTTATTTGGCGCCGCCATGTCTGCACTTGGACTGTAACACTTTGTTGTTTACTGTTACTGGAGTCTTTCCATGAAGCTTGGGTTTGGTTATGGTTTCGAGACTCCTCTCTATGATTGTCACCATGCTGAGAATGTGGTGTTCTCTCCATGAACTCAAGCCATGTAGTCTGGAGTTCTTCATTTCTATCCCGCGGGCCCTCTTTGTGTTGCACTGTGAGTTTTTAAGTTGTATGGCATTACACATGGCGTTCTCTATAGATGTTTCTTTTGAATACTTTGTTGGGGTTTTTGGACATCTGGTTCATAATAGAGTGATAACCTTGATTGAACCACTATAAGCTTGGACTAAGTCCAAGATGTGGTTGAAAGATGTGCATGCATCTTCGGTTAACTTGGTCTTGAATCTTGGCATATTTCAGCCACATCTTCAGACTTATTCCAAACTCATAGTGTACACAATAAATGAAGCTTGGACTTGAAGTTTGAAGTTGTGCATGAAGAGGATTTTGGGCTCCACATAGTTTAACCTTGAGTTAAACCACTTGTTTCCTTAGTTCGGGCTCTACTGCTCTTTATTATTACATGAATAATGGCGTTTTTGCATGCATCTATCTACGGGTGAATCTTGAGATCTTCATTCTGTGGTACTTGGACTGCATATAGAATGCGACTCTCTTTGCATGGAATTTGTATTTGGGTTTCATCCACAGGATTTTTTTGAACTCGAGTTTAAATGCCATAACAATTTGAGAGCTCGGGCTCTTTGCTCTCTCCACCGCGGTCATTTCTTGGAACTTGAAGTTTAAATGCCAGAAAATATGGCGCTGCCCATGCATCTATTAGTTGAACTCAAGCTGCATACCATTTGTAACTTCAAGATAAGTTGTTTTTCTTTTATTTACTCACTATTTTCCCATTATGCATGTTATTTCTAGTCTTTACTATGTGTGTCATAGCCCATTTTGAACTTGTATCAATTTGGGTATTCACTTCTAACAGCAAATAACTCTATCTTTGTATGTTGTCTGTGGTTATTGAGAGGTGAAATCCATTTTGTGTCGGCTCTGATGAATGTATGAATGTTTGATACATATGAACTTTAACATTAAAACATTGCAAGAAGACTCGGTAGCTTAGAAATAAAATCTCAACTCGAGCTTCTTAACGCTCCTCCTTTAGTTGTTTGTAGCTTTGATCAAATTGATATTGTTGTCACTCAATGATTGAATAGAAATATGTTGTCCTCCTATATAAAATTTGTAATATGATAAATAAATTATTGTATTTTGTCACTTTTTATAATAGTGAGTTATTCTGTCTGAAAGAAATCGGCCTTGGCCACCATGTTTGAAAGTCACCAAAATATGTAGAAACTATTTGTGGAGTCTGTGCTTGCTATTGATGTCTTTATGTAATCTTTTTCTCAACTCGAGCTCCTTTTTGGACTGGAAGTGTGATCCCGTGATGTGCTTTGATAAATATGTACTTATTTGTTGAAATATATGCTCAAATTCCATTGCAATACAGAGCTGAACTTGAGCTATTTGTCGGCTCCAATAAAAAATAAACATATGGGGTTCGAGCACGAGCTCGTGACACCCATGCATAATATCATGAAATAGACTTTGAAAATTTAAAATGCATAAACCTTCTAATCAAAAGCACTATTATTTGATGAACATGTATAAAAAACATCTTTCTGATTTCCATTCTTGATAAACACTGCTTTTAACAGCATTATTGATGCCTTCTGCAAGCATGGATGTTATTTGATCTTTGTCTGATTTGGTCTATGCATCGACATACCTTTGAGGAAGCATTTACATTCATTCATAAACATGTCATTTTATCATTTAAATGTAAACAACAACAATGAGTAATAATACTGTTACTCTCTTCCATTGTTGATAAGGCATTGCATTTTCTCTTTTACTTCTGGCATCAACACTGTATTTATCACCAATATTTCCTATTGATTTCTCTTTGAATATGATCTGAACATGTGAAATAACAACATTTGATCATTCTTTTATTGTTTGATAACTCATAACAACAAAACTGATATCCATTCTATTATGTATATGCATATTTTGATTATAAAATAGATATCATTTAGTTCTATCTGCATATGTGTGTTACTTTATAACAACATTACTGTTATTCCTTATTTTGATATAACTTGTTGATTTTATATGCATAGTTCAAACCAGCATTACTGTATGTACTGTATCTTTTTTTCTTTCTGAACTTATGAACTCTTGCATCTTTAATCCAGTGAGGTTTGAGCACGGGCTCGTGACACCCACTGTATTTTCCTTTTGTCATTTGTAGCTTGTGAACTCTTCCATTGTGTTTCTTTCTGCATTTTGTACTTTAGTCCCACTTGCTTGCACACACCACCAAGTCCACATGTTAGATTAGTAGATACAATCAGTTAATCAATGTTTGTATGTAAATGTCATGTGAAATGACATTTATGTATGAATGTTGGTTTACTGGTTGGGTTTACAAATCTAACGTGTGGATGATGTAAAAAAAAGTTTCTCAGGTACAAGACCCAAGTCCCTTTGATTTAGATTTTCTGGTTTCCTAACAACTCTTGAATAATGCAGGATAACAACTATATGCAGTAAAAGGTTTCATAGAATTATGTCCCTTTTAGACTTTATTTAGTTATTGCAGATGCGTACTTTTTCTATTGCATTGATGTTTTCATAAATTTACAGCTCTGAAGGTTTGATTATAGCATGTTGTTTTAGGTATCTATGTATTGCTTAGATCCAACTTGGATCTAACTACTCTCTCTCCACGATGCAGGACAAAACCAGAAGAAGACTTAGGATGAAGAGACAAGGCAGAAGACACGAAGATCCAGATGATACAATTGTTCAACTCCAATATGCATAAGACCTCTTAAAGGCAATGCATAGACCCCTAAACCTTCTTATGCTCCTTTCTTACTTCCAGCATTGTATATATTCTCTATGTTTACAATTTGAAAGATGTAACCTATGAAGGAATACTTGTTTATTACATTCAATTTGAATGTTCAATGTAATGATCAATTTTGAAATTGAAATTTTAAATTTGATCAATACTTAGAGAACAACATTAGTGTTAACATGAATGCAAAAACAATGTATTTTGTCTTCAATATCTGAATAGTAGTGTTGAATAGATGTACCTTTATGCAATCTTTCTGTTGTTTATAGTTGTAATGTTGCATGTGTACCTTTATCTTCTGAATTTAAACAATTCTACAACTTAAGAAAGCAACTCTAAAATCCATAATCCAATAGAAAACAATTATCAATTTACCAATTTAGTGTGCAACTAAAATGATAACACTTGACTTGCAATAAAACATCGAGTATTGACAAGCGACAGGGTGGAGAGACTCGGGATTGCACCACCATTTACATGCATGATGTGTGATGATAACATTGAAACAACAGATCACTTATTCTTAAGTTGTACGTTTGCACAAGAATGTTGGTCATTTTTCCTAAGCAAATTACAATATAGCACTCCTCTACCGAACAGTATTTGGGATCTCTTTCAGTCATGGCCGGTATTACTTGTCAACTCATTATTCATGAATATTTGGAATGTGTTCCTGCCTTACTAGTTTGGGCCATTTGGTTGGAAATAAATAAATGAATATTCAAAAATATCTCTTCTCCTATTGCAGTGGTTTTAGAGGGCATTGAGAAATCAATATCAAAAGTGGTTAATGCTAGTTTGATGAAATACAATTTTAATCTAGTCATCATTCCTTGGGATGGAAATATCATTCGCGGATGGAAAAGAATAATTGTTCCAACAGTGTGTGCTATAGCGAAACATGGTTCTCCTCCAATGGATCGATCAATTGTTCACTGGTATCCACCCACACAGGGTACTGTGAAGCTTAATTTTGATGGGGCTTCCCGGGGGAATCTAGGCATTTTGGGATTGGGGGCCTGTATTCAAGATTTTTAGGGAAAGGTCCTTGCACTTACAGCTTCTCCCCTACCTATAGGAACAAACAATCTTGCAGAAGCTCATACCTTATTTGCGGGTTTAATTATGGCCAAGCAGGGAGGTTATAATTGGATACATGTGGAAGGGGACTCTTGGGTCGTTATTAATGCTTGTAAATTAAACAACAATCATACTCATGGAAGCTCAGCTACATTTTCAACCAAATCTAGTCACTTCTAGATAAATTCCATGAAGTATATCTCTCACACACTCTTCGCGAAGGAAATAAAGTTGCAGATTTGCTATCAAATTTAGGTTGTGATGGAAGAAATGTTTTTTATTCACTCTTCTTCCATTCAGAGAGCAATCAAACAGGTAATTGGGCATGATAACTTTGCACCTAAGTCAAAGCAATTCATGTTTCCTTCACAGCTAGTCTCAATCTTTCTGTCAAATGTTATGGATCTGTTACAATCTCCACACTTACTTGAAATTATGGCTTTTAGAGTTGTTAATAAACATTTATGGGTGGGGAATAAGCTTAAGCACGCTATGCAATACTATGATTTATGGAATGGACATGCACTGGTTGGGGGTTTGTTCTCTAAACACCAATTAATGCATTGTCATGAGTTTCTGGTTGCCTATAATGGAGTAAAACGGTCAATTGAGAAACAAAATGACAAGTATATGAACAATGCAATACATGAAATTGGTCCTGCCCTCGGTTCACAGCTAGAGGAAAAAATGAATTCTATTTTTTATTCTTTGATGGATGTATTGGGTTTACTGAATACTCTAGTTCAATTGTGAAGTAATACTTTTGCACGAGCTTCAAATTGGAACATGGCATCTTCCAGCAAGAGTCGCAGGGTTTCCAAGGAACGTCGAGAAATCCAGGTTTCGCCAAAGAGGGATGATGTCTGTAGTCTGAATTGGGTTTCATATGTGCAGTCTGGTGAAGGGCCTGACTAGGAGGTCACAAGCATCCCTATTTTGGGTTATGAAATGAACTCGCAAGATGCTTAGGGGAGTGGATGGTTGAGTTTGACTCCTGTAGTGTATTCCAGTGGTTGGGCTTCGGGATGTTTGCCTCCTCATTCTCAGTCGATGCCTGTGAATATGCAGACCAATAAGGGGAGTGGATGGGATATGTCCAATCCAACTGAATGTGCAAGTGGTTGGCCTACAGGATGGCCAAGTCAATCTCGACCAGTTCCTCTGCTGGCAGAAAATACTGAGATGGAAGAATAGGGACACGACAATTAGTTGGAAAATTGGTGTTGTAAGGTGAATTTTTCTGATCATTTTTTGGGTTTCTACCCTCAGTGATTTTGTGACTAGGGTCCAAAAATATTTTGTAATGTTTTTATTTTTTGGACGATCACTATATGGTGTGTAGTTTTTATATGTTTATGCACTAAATATCTTGATCTCGATATAGTTGTAATGTTCATAATAATATGATATTTTGTAATGATTAAGGATTCTGGGTTTTCTTGTTGGCTCTTTCCCGAATGAGCTCTCGAACAAGTTTACTATTTAATATATTCAGTGGCTTACCCACTTTTGCTTCAAAAAAAAATAACAATATATCAAGAATTATATTAGATATTTAAAATATATAAAATTTAATTAGAAAATAAGAAATTTTTTACTATTTTGACGACAATATATCGTTATGTTTGTATGTTTATATTTGAACTTTTTTAACATTTATATATTTAATTAATTGATGTTTGATACATTTAACAAATTTATAAAATTAAATTAATATTTTATATATAATTATATGAAATGTTTTTATAAAATAGATGTGATGCTATATATATAGTTATATTGTTTTTTGATATATAATGACTTAGATATAGTTATTTGTTGTTTGAAATGATTTTGTTATTAAAATGACAAATAGATGTGTTGGATTAGAAACTAAGGTTAAACTATTTTAAAATTGTAAATAACTATTGTTTGATAAAATATCATAAATGTTAATGGATAAATTACTAATAATGATTTTTTTTTCATATTTCTAACATATTTATAAGTACTTAAAAGTATGTTTATAAATGTATATAATTAAGCCGATACGCTTTGTGTGGTAGCTTTACTCCCGGAAATTATTTTCTCTTCCCGGATAATTGTCAGCCCTCTTCCCGGATAGTTTATCTTTTCCAGCTATGAAATCAAAAATAGCAAGTTACCTATGCACAATTAATGAATTATTTTCCACCAATGAAAATTAATTATTATTTTTTAATCTTTTTTTTTCTATTTTTTGGGTAAGTTTCTAATTTGAATTAAAAAGTCATCTTCTTCTAATATGAATAAGATTTTTTTTTCCTACCTTTCCCATTGATCATTTTTATTCAGGAGTAAGTGCATTTATTTTCTATGCATGTCTACCAATTTTGTCCATGCATTTGTACTTTGGTCAATTGATGGTAATCATGTTGTGTATTTTAATATTTAGGAGAGGTAGCATTCATCATTATCGATAAGAGAGGGAGATTGCATGAAGATGTGGATTGCATGGTTATGAATTGACAAACATTGTGAAGAAGACACAGAATAGACTTATAGCTATGAAGTATGAGCTTTTCCCAGATTTTTTGTAGGCACAAGGTAAAATATGAAAATCTTTGTAAGATTTCAAACATTTCTTGAAAATATAGGTTCATTTCTTTCATGTCTCTTTTTGTATACATTTATGTTTTCCCTTTTGTTTCCTATTACTGTGGTGTATAGATTATTGCACAGGGTGCCATTCTTGGTGAATCTATGTCTGGCATCAAGGTTCTATATGCCTAGGAAATGATATTCTTTAGCCATGGATATTTAGTAGCTAAACATTATGTGCAGTGCTCGGGGTTAATAAAAGAAAAACCACGCATTTCATATTTAATAATCAATGGCCAATTCATGGTAACTTTGCATAGAAAATGCAGGCTGTGTTTTAAATGCTAGAGATCATAACCAATAGTTGTATTTTACATTAATTTACTTATGTTTTGTTTGTTCTGTAAATGTTTGTGTATTTTCAAAATCTCTATGCCAGTCAAGTTTCCAAGAATTTAGTTTTAAAAATATGGGGCTGCACTTTAAATTTTAGCAATCATAATCAATTATTGTATTTTTCTATAAATTCCTTTGTAATTTCACAAGCTCTTTGTACATTGAGGTTTAAAGTTAGTTGTGTGGTTTCGTTTGTTATGCTCATACACAGTATTTGAATGTTTGATAAAATCGACATGCATACCTAATTTTTTAGTCTTGTATTATCTAATTGTTAAAAAGTATATACACAAAGCTTAAACATTTAAAAATACAATTCTAATAATAAATTTGATTTTCAAATTAAAATTCCTATTTTTATAATTGAATATCATTTTTTAAAGAAAGTAAATAATTTAATAAATAATATTATAGTTTAAAATTTATAAGTTCAATTTATAATAGAAATAAATCTTTAACTAAATTTTGAAGCTGATTTTTAAAATTTATAATAGAAATAAATATTAAATAAATCAATAAATACTACTCAATTTTGAAGTTGATTTTTAAAATTTATAATAGAATTTTTTGTTATTTAAGATGAAGTATTTGAAAAAGAAAACAATTTAACAAATAATTTTATATTCTAAAGACGATTTATTTTCACTTTATAATAGAAACACATATTTTAAAAAAGAAACTTAAGTTCTAGAAAGTGTAATTGATTGTGTTGTCTACTTCTTATAAATGAGAATACATAGAATTTGCATTATTATTATTGTCACAAAGTCACTCGGTTCTTTTGTATTTTAAGGTCATGTTAATTAAATCCCATTTCATTATAACTATTGATTGTGGGTGCCAATTTGGATATGGTTGTGCCTCTCTATTTTAAAAGTGGGATGATGTTTTAGGAAATGTTTTAGTGTATCCTTTATTCAATATTAAATTTGATGGATATTGATGACATGTAACTGACTGAATGTTTGAAGATGTTAAGTTGATCACCGAAATGCAGAAAGATAATGCAAGACATTAAATCAGTTAAAGGATTGTATTGTCATTGATGTCAACTTGATATAATCTAATTGGTTATAATTAAAGTGTCAAAAGACTTCAAAGAATCAGAGAGAAAAAAAAAATTATGCTTTTAGTAATACATAAAAGACAAGCATTCACTAAGTGACTACAAACACCGACGACTAGTGGAACCTGATAGACATAGATAACCAAAAGTTAAGTCACTCTGATGCCCCAACAAGAAACCTAACAAGCATTACCGATGAGAAGAATCACAAGCATAACCGACGGCCAGAATTACAGTGTTAACCGACGAGCAGAACTTTGTAGTGAAGCCTGAAGGATAGACAATGTCGACGAACAAACAACCCTGATGGAGAAGCCGAGTAGAACTGGAGTGTTGATCGAAGCTATCAAAGAGTTAAAACACCGAAGTTAACTAGAGTTTAGAAATGAAAAAAAATATCTAGTTTGTAGAGCTAAATATAGACTTAACTAGTAGTTATCATTGTTTTCATCGACAAGATAAAGCCAGAGATAAGTAAAGGATTTAAAGTTGTTTTGTCCAGTTGGCAAGAAGATTTCTATGAGATAAAATGAGAATTTATGCTTTAAATCAGATTGGATAAGATTGCGGATCACGCCAAGATCAAGAAAATCAAGAACCTAGAAATGGTGATATCATGTCTATAAAGAGACAACTTAATTCATTACGAATTAAGAGGAGTGAATGAAATAGAGGATGCTGGAGAGAAACTGATGCAGAACAACTTCATACAGTCCTAATCAATCAAGATGAGGAAAGAGATAAAGATTTCTGCGGACACCGAGCAACAGAGCATAGCATCATCGAGAAGAACAAAAGTGGAGCAAAGGTATTAAAAGGATATATTGATCAGAAAGGTAAAATGAGCTTACAATAGATCTGAAAATCTGCAAGTATAAGTTGTACATGTGAATAGATCATATTGTTTCAGTTTAACCATTGATTCAAAAAGTCTCTTAACTGAGTGGGATTTAAAGATCCTTTCTATATTGAGATACATCCCAAGGAGTATCAAAAAGTTTGATCATGAAGATAGCATGAGATGCTAGATACCATTTGACAAACCAGAAGAGTTTGGACAAGGAAGGTAGCATAGAAATGCTCGATATCAAGTGACAAACTAATATTTTAAATCCTCTAACAAGGTCACACCTAATAGTGTGTTTGTAACCTTTAATAGGGTTGGCTCTTCACCAAGCTCACTTCAGAAGAGTGAAAATTTTGGGCTACCGGTCCCAAGTGGTTTTTCCCTTAACATGATTTCCACATTAAAAATCCATGTGTCAATGTGTTTATGAGTCATTACTTTAGTGTTTTGCATGACACATAGCTAATATGGATTGATTGGTATACTCTAAGTAATTTACTATTTTTTGGTAAATTGAAAGACTGCTATTCGGTAAACATAAAGAATAAAGTTTAACAAATCACTCCGAATAGTAGTTATTAAATAAGTATATTTGAAGGAATTCATCTTATAGGACTGAAGATAACTAGAGGCTTAAAATTGTGGTACTAAGTTTTTGGGTTGATTAATAGGAATATTTTTTAGGTCACTGATTCACCCCCC
>MU225886.1:454473-466302 GCA_018584345.1 Thuja plicata
ATTAAAATCTCTTTTAATTAAATAATCTTATCTTATTTAATTAAAATCTCTCTTAATTAAATAATATTATCTTATTTAATTAAAATCTCTATTTTTAATTAAATAAAATAATCTTATTTAATTAAAAAGAAAATCCCTCTTTTAATTAAATAAAATCCCCACTTAAATCCCTCTTTGTGATGAAAAGGGAAATAAATTAAATAAAAATAAATAAAGCTCCTTTTTCTTCACACATATTCTTAAGTGGTGTTTGCCTCTTAATCATAGCCTTTGATTTTGCATTTTGAAGATATGAGCACATGGATCAACCAAGATTTAATCTCCACCATTGCTCATTTCTTTTTACCTCTTAATCTCTATCGTCCATTGCTCTTTAAAAGGAAACCTCTCCTTCTCATTTGAATATACACTTTTATGTTATTGTTATGCTGCAGGTTTCGAGAGTGATTTTGGAGGAGAGTTTGAGCATTTGAGCTTGAACCATGCAACTTATTCTTCTTGTCTTCTCTCATGCATCCATGGCAATCCATTTAGAGTATATTCATGTTAATTTAGATTCATATTTCCTTTCATAGATTAATCTTGCATATTTCTTTCATATATTAGCTTGCATATTTCCTTTCATGCATTGTTATGATATAGATTAGTTTCCTTCCATGCTTTTTTATCATATAGAATAGCTTTCATTTTCATTTGCAATGCATATTTGGTGATCATGGAGACTAGCATTCTTGATCTTTCTCTTTGAATCTCTCATTTCATGCGTACTTGCATGGGCATAACTAGGTCTAAACTGAGGGCCTTCATCACAAACCCTTGCACTCCATGAATAGGGAGCTATGAGTCACCATTTGAGACCTCATTCTTGAGCAATCTTGAATATAATGACTCATAGAAGTGTGTCAACATTTTAGCACACACATACAAAGCAATTTTATCATGATTATCACACTTTCGTAGACATTGAGGCAAAACTAATCCACCAAATTTCATCAATTGGATGTCAAATCACATTCCAACAAAGACTAAACACAGTAACATAGAAGTCAAGCAATCAAATAGGAGGCATCACATCATTGGATGTTTTTTAAATGGATATTGGAGACACATTCCAAACAAGTTCCTAATATGGGTTTATTTTCTAGAGACATGTGAGACAGAACCCGCGCAAGAAATTTCATCAAATAATAGGCATATCATAAATTGCAGACACCAAAACCAATAACTATTCTTCAAATTGGGGTTTTGAGCACATTTCAATCAATTCCATGAGATGGGTTTCATTTCTAGAGACATCTAACACAAAATTTGTCGGTTCACTTTTACCAAGTGAGCACCAAATCATAGAAATACCACATATTAAATGCAAATACCCATTGGGTGTTCTTCAAATCCATCTTGCAGGGTTCGCTAAACACATACACCTGTTACTCCTTCAGATCTTTCACAATATTATTCATATCAAATATATTATGGTCAAACATATTGAAAAGGTGGGGTCTGCAATTGAATCCATCATGCACAAGGTTGAACCATAGAGAGTAGTAGCGAGTGCTTTGCAAGAGAGGTTGATGACTTGGGAGGGCTTGTACTATGGACCGCGTCCCACTAATGATCTCCTCCTCTCCTTCGCATTTGTGCGCCTCCATGAGAACATACATTTAAGCAGTCAAAAAATACGCAACTAGAGATGCTAAGTAGATATACATTCACTATGAAACCTTTGTGAGCGAGATGGAACATAAATCTAGTGGGTGGATAAAAAAATTGGTGACAACAATAGGTGCAAAGGTGTCTCCGTCTAGCGATCTCCTTCTCTATTCCTTCACCCCTGGTTAGAGGATATAACAAAACATTATGGAAATTCTAAGCTTGGTGATGACTAGAAGATGGGTTGTTGACCAGGTCATCTGTGAATTAAATGGATTTGATCTTAATATGGAAAGGGCACGTAGTTTAATTGGTGTTTGAATGACAAGTTGAGGAAACCATAAAAGTTTTGTTAAACAGAAGAATAGATGAGGGGTTGGTCATGTTAGCCAAGCATGATGGATCCATTATTTTATTCAACAGTGAAGCCCTCTATAGAGAATAGGGTTAAATGCATACTGACCTATTTGAAGGTGTTGGATCCAACACTGGCCAGCCGCATTATCCATTGTGAAAGAGGCTCATGTTTGTCTACTCGGAAGGGGCCTTCATAGTCCACTATGTTGCAGAGCTCTTTCTCACTAAACATTTTGGCCAGAAGTTTCTTGGTGCTATGAGGTGGAAGATTGCAGACTTTGAGAGAATCGAACATGGTGGAATAATAGTGCAAAGCTTCGGTGAACCTGTAAAGAAACAGAGGAGCGTCATGATGGTAGGTAAGAAATAAACCAAAGAGACATGAACATAGGGGAAGAATTGAAAGGCAATGGTAGAAATAATGTGTATACCCAAGAAAGGTTCCCCAGTCAAACATACGTGTAATACAGAGAAATAAGGCGGGGAGGAGCAGAGAAATAACGTGCGGAGGAAGATTGTAGTGAATGATGTGATACAATAAATGTAGATTGGATATGATTATTTCACTCAAGCATTCCATTTGAGTCCTTTGTATGCACAAAGATGTACCATATGCCTGTAAAACCATTATCTAAAAACTATAAACTCTGTTCTGTAAACCAATTTTCAACAGTGGTTTGCTGGTGTGAGTCAAATTCCGGTTGCAAGCAACCTCAGAAGGGAAGCCTATCGGCTAATATTTTTTGTATTTGATTATTGCATTTCTAAAAATCTTTGTAATTTAATAATTATTAATTGATGCATGTTATAAATCAATTAATCATTATTAAAATCTTTTTAGAAGAAATCAATAATAATGAAAGGGTGGAGAGATAAGGATGTTTTAAATAGCCCTAAGGACTTCTTCTTGGAGGTTATAAACTATTTGGAGACATAAGGAGAGCATCTAGGAATCCCTTGGAGTAGATTTAGGATATGTTGGAGGGATTTTACAAGATTTTTTGAAATGGGACTTGTTCTTGGTTGTTGAGGGGGCTTTATGAGCTAGTTGAGTGTTTTGAGGCTTGTTTTAAGCACACTTAAGGTTCCTTTATGGTTTTGGATACTTTTTCCAACCAGTCTCCCTTATTCCATGGTTTCTAGCCCCATTTTTGGAGCTTTTTATAGCATCTGACCCTTGGTGGTTGAGGATGATGTACTTAGTGATTTTTGGGGCTCATTTTGAGGGTTAGTTCTATTATGTAAGAGAAGTTTTCTTGTGACAATTTTATGTCCTTGAGATATTTTTTGCATGTGTCTGTAACTCATTTTGAAACATAATATACAATGACTGAATCTTTTGGAGCAAAATATTGTATGAGTTTTCTTTTAGTCTTCTTTTCTTTTCTGCATATTTGAGTACACTATAGGTGATTCGTAAAGGTAATTTTGTGAATGTTGTCATTCCTTATTGTCTTGTCTCATCTGAGTACCTATTTGCAGGGGTGTATGTTTGTTTGCAGGTTGTATTTTGTGTTTATGTATTGAAATTGTTAAGTGAGAAATCTCTTCTCCCTAATAATTTCATTCAAACCCCTACTATGAAATATTTATGCAAGCCTATACATAAAAAATGTACTTTCCCTCAAGCCAGATAATATTAAACCAACACTTAGTCATTTGTGGTTGGGATTCATAACAGTTTGGTGCATCACCTAGTAATATAGAAAGTCTCCATTTTATGTTATTTCCAATTCTTTTTTGCATCTTCTCTGCCTTTTCCTTCCAGAGTTTAGTTTAGTTTAGTTTTGAGTCAAATAGGTGATTATCCAATAGGATCCGACCTAGAATTCAGAGGTTTCATTTTAGGTATTGCATATCCCACATGAAGAAATGAATCCCATGTTATACCAGATTATTAAACTTTAGAGTTTAATAAGGTGCAAAATTTGGTCCATAACAATAATAACACCATCAATCGAAGAACCTGGTGTGCCAGTTCTTCCAGCTGCATACCCAAGTGTTTTTGTCTTATGATTTGATATAACTGTCTGACCCAGTCCCATAAGAGGATTCTCAACCCTTGATATCCCAACTCATCCATATATACGGGTCAATTTGGAACCCGATTAAAATCCAAGCCAAGGTTAATAAACCTATGACCAAGATTTACAATCTTATCCCTGTGCTCATTAATATCCATTTTTTTCTAAGAGGTGAGTTGGGTTGGGAGAGTGGTAAGTAGGTGGAACCTATTGATCATTTGATGTGGCAGAGGTTGTTGAACCAAATTCAGGCTGAGGTTGATCTTGATAAAAGGAGGGGTGCAGGAGAAAAAATATCATGATATGGATAATTGATCGATTCTATTAAGGTATCAAAACTTAGGCAATTACCATGACCCAGGGATTGGACATCCTACTGAGCAGCTATCCTCCTTTATAAAAACTCATTTAATTTATCAACCTAGGGACGTATTACTTGAAATGGGCCAGAAAAGTATATGCACCAAGGATTCTTACTCAGACCACGCTATGGCTACAGGAAACAAATTGCTTTGAAAGGAAACTATTCTAAAGGTGCAGGAAACAAATTGCTTTGAAAGTAAACTATTCTAAAGTTGCAAAGAATTATGGAAAGGAAATTTAGAAGTGAAATTATGTGAAGGAACACTACAAATTGGAAATACAAAGACTTGAAAACACAATTATAACGCCTCAACAGTTCTGCCTCTTTGGCTACATGAAGTACTAGACTATCCTATGGCTTTGGCTGCAGGAACTGTGTCAATACCAAAATTATGATACCAAGATACAGCAAACTTAAACTATATGAAAATGATCCTAACTAGCTAACACAGATTCCTCACCAAGTGGGCCCCCTTGAGTGAGCATCCAAACTCAATTATATTGAACTAAAGATTAACACTTCATTTGATATTGATAAAAAATTAATTGCAAGATTCAACTGTAAAGCAACTAAATATAAACTATAACTGATAACGCCCTCTTTCTCATGCACGAGCGGGGATTTATTTAAAGAAGGAAAAACATCTAACTTCTATCTAATCACACCATAAAGATAGGTGGAGCTTTTATTACAATCCTATTAAAAATGAAAGGAAACTATAAAACTGGAGATAAAATAGATCCAAGAAAGAGGAAAGAATTGTTTTAAACAACAAATCTAACTTCCCACTCTCTCCTAGATTTCTTTAGAGAATTCATTATGTTGTCTTGATCTTTGCTCGACCGCTGCCACCTTGATCACCCTCAAATCCACCTGTTGGTGTTGCACTTGAGGTTTCTTTGTGTGCACCTTCTGTAAGACCAAGTCGAGCGTCCAGTGCATGGGCGCATTTTACTTGGTCAAGGTGACAATTGCTAACCTGATGTGCTGCACTCCAGATGTTAGGATAGATACATTTATGATAAAAAACACTAAGATACACATACATTATTCATGTTTAAACAACTAATTCATTTCAAAGAGACATAACCATAATTTCAAAATAAGTAATATAGAATTTTTGTCCAAGCGTAGCGTATTTAAGTGTCTTTAACCATAACATAGGTATGGTGGTAGCATGCCGCATAATAGAAAATATAAGTAAAAATTATTTGGAAAAGTATGATGAAAGTAGGGAAAAGATCTTAGTAAAAGTTATCCCAGGGCTTCTAAAGTATGGCATTAATATGCCTTATCATTTCTGCCCCTATGAAGATTAATGTTTGTCCTCGGGCATTGAAACATTTTGGATCTTTGCAAGTACTCCGAGATCTCCTTCCTAAGTCTCACTACTCATGGAGGTTCCCACGCGCTAGTAATATCCATTGGTGCGCTCCATTTTAATCCACCAAATCGTCTCCAATTGCTCATCTACTTTATTATCAACACAGTTGTATAGTGGCCATAGGAGAAGAGGAGGCTAAAAGGAAAGTGGAAGCCACCTCTCAGGTCGAGGTTTCCTTCCCAGGATTATGTACCATTGGACTCTCTTCATTGCAGCTCTTAGGTTGATAAGGCTATGAGGTTCAACCTTTTTTAGTGCCAATGTTAATTTGTCTCACCTCTGTCTTAGTCCCTCTACTGCTCTATTTCCATCTGATAAGGAGAGTCACTCAAATGCTGCAAATACTTCTTCCCTATTACCCATAATCTTTTTTTTATGGGTAGAGTTCTTCATTCCATACACTATCTCCATCCAATCATAGTATAACCTACAAGGACTACCAATTTCTGGTCGTAAGGGGAGTGTAACAGTTTGTTTAATTCCCCTGTATTTCATTAATTGTTCCTCATAGTTTATCTCATTACGGGACCAAGAGAATAAAGTAGATAGGTGAATATCACCAACAAATAACAAAGGATTCCAATTAGTATAAAAGGGAACAACATAATTGTGCAAGTAGAGTTCTTCACATGAAAAATTCCAAATACAATCCATTGACTGATCATATGCAGCCGCAAACTCCTGTGGTGAGTCTATGCTTGTGTGTAGATCCCTAAGAATCCTCATTAATTTAAACATTAGAAATTGTTCCTTTAAGCACAATGCATAAACCCTAGGAGGTGGTCTGCATTCTATTAGTTGCGAAATTAGGTCTGTAACTGAATCTAATTGTATCGTCAAAAAATGGAAGCACTTCCATTTAGGATTTGTTTAGCCCTCTGAGTAAGTGGTTTGGGGTCATGTAAAATGCCTTGAATGGGTCTTTGACTTGGATCTAGTTTTTCCCCTGTCCTGCCCTGTTTTCCACTTCTCTCCTACCTGTTTCTGGTATCCTGCTCTGAGATTTTGAGGTTCTTGACCTCAGGGTCAAGGTCAAACTTCTGGGTCAAGGTTAACCTTGACCCTAACCTAGGTCAAGGTTGACCTCAACCTTGACCTTGGTTGGGGTCAACCTTGACCCTGACCCAGGGTCCTAATTTCAAATTTCAAAGATTTCTAGATGTTGGGGTTTGGAAAGTTATTTTCCCACTTCTGGGTCGGCTGTTTTGAGCTTCAAAGTGGAAACTCTTAAAAATATATTTAATATAGGTCTATTTCTATGGGTATGAGCCTAATTGGAATTTATTTCTCATTTGTCAGCCTCTCTAGAAGTTTGTGCCCTAGACTAGTCTATAAGGAAGCCTTCTCTCATTTTTTATCATCTACGGATAAGCTATCGAAGTGATCGTCTACTTTTAAGCATTCAATAATTCAAGATTCAATTCATCAAGGAGATCCATTAGTATCCATTGAAGGATTCAAGCTCTATGGAGCCCTCTTGTTGAAGATTTATCCATCCATATCCATTCAAGCTTCTTCCTATCCCAAGATCCATTCAAGATTGGTATTGAAGATCTAAAGGCAATTGATTTGAGACATTCTACATCCATTTGGAGAATCCATACATGTGTATTCAAGGATTCGAATCCTCCATAAGGGTTTCAACATAAGCAATGTGAATTGTTCTATTTACTTTGTTTATTACTGCAATTTCAATTCTATTTCAAGGTTAATTCCAAAACTGGGGTTTGACCAAGGCAAACCCCCCATCCAAACAACAAAAACCATTTTTTCTTGTAGGTACAGGTACAAAACATCAAATTATAGAGCATATTCGGATACCCTTTTCGGTAAACTTTCAAGATCCGCAAACATATTTTTCATCGAAGCAGTGCAGGTCAAGGTCGACATAAAGGGGTACAATTGTGCCCCCATATTTGGGTCAAGGTTGACCTTGCTTAGAAAAGAAAACCATTTCTGGGTTTTCTCCGTCTCTGTGTTTCCTGGTGAGGGCAGGTTGCAGAATTTCTAGAAACTCAATACAGACACCAGAAAATAGCAATTTCTAGATTTTCTATACTTTAAGGTTAGTATTTGTCTTCAATTCATTTCAATTAAGATTTTAATCTTTTCAGATCTATTACACACTCTCCTCCAAAATGGAATGTAGGGTTTTCCTCTTTCTTCTTATTTCTAATCGATTGATTCATTTGTGCATTGACCATTTTCTTGTGGTTAATCAATTTGGATCTTTCCTTTGTGAATTTGGGGCTAAGAGGAGAATCTTACCTTCCCCAACTTTTCATATGTAAAGGATGTTATTTAGATATACAAGTCTCTTGTACCCATTTCATCCTAAATATTACCTTTTTACATTTTGGTGAACCCGCTTACGACAACTCTTTCTTTTGTGGTGTTAGATTTACATTTCATGTTAAATCTTGCATGCATATTAGATTAGCCTTATTTTATGTTCTTGCATTTACATTTTAAAAATTAAAAAAATCATATAAAGCAAAAATACAAAAAACATTTATTTTTTCATGCCTTGTGTTTTCCTAATTTAGTTCATTTGCATTGCATTTGTGTATGAGATTTACTACCTCTAGTCCTACTTATAATATCTTGGTTAAAATAAGTCACAGACTTGTGGGTTCCTTTTATCCTGAGTCTTCCTCTCCTTTCCTTAGGATCCCGGATGATAATTTGATCACTCATGATTCCAATCCTTCTACGGAGAAAAACTCTTCTCACCCATCTCATGATGAGGATGATGCATTAAGAGTTCCTCCTAAACAAGTCCAAAAACTTTCAACTGAACTTGATAAAATGGGAAATCGGCTTATTCAAGAAAACCATAATCAAGATTTTATTCAAGATATAGAGGCCCTTAAGGAATTCCTTCATGATAGTGATCAAGGTGTTAATCTCTTGCGTGGTATCACTCATCTTGTGGATTTAAATGTCAAACCTTTAGCTCAATAAGCTCAAGATCTAGGACTCACTCCTCTTGTCACTAGTGTGGAACCTTCTTCCATTCCATTACCTAGAATTCCTACTTACACTCCTTTAGTGACTATATCTATTCCATATTCCAATCCTCTAGCTTCAAATATTCTACTTCCATCTCTTCCTATGAGTGCTCCACTGGTGTCTCTACCTACCTCATAGCCTTCTTACCATAGTGTTCCTTTTACCTATTCCAACCCTCTTCCAACTATGGTTCCAAGTGTTCCACTGGTTGTGTCTTCCATTCCTACCACTTCCTACACTTTTCCTAGTGTTCCTAATGTTTCTATGCCTCCTATTTCTTCTAATGATTCCACAATCATTAGTCTGGCTCAAACCGTGTCCTCTTTACTACAACAACTTGCGTCCTTAACTCAATCCAAGTTTAATATTCCTACACGTGACATGGGTAGTCCTTTATCCCTAGACATTATTCATGTTCCTATCCCTCAACAAGCCGATATGCCTCGTCTTGAGAATTACAATGGTAAGGGAGACCTTGTCACTCATGTTTAAACATTTCAAATCCTTTGTAGTGGCTATGATCATGACCATAGGATTTTAGCCAAGTTTTTTGCTAGAAAATTTCATGATAAGGCCTTACAATGGTATTGTTCCTTTCCTCCTTATTGTATTGATTCTTTTCCAAAAATTGCTAATGCCTTTATCAAACAGTTCCAAAATAACATTGGTCTGCAAGTGTCTATAACTGATTTGATTCATTGTAAACAAAAAATAAAGAAAAATTGATTGAATTTATTGGTAGATTTAAGCATTTGTATGCTCAAATTTCTTATCATGTTCCTGATATTGATATTTAGCATATGTTTATTTCAAATTTGCAAAAGGATATTAGAGATAAGATTCTACTTACTAAATTTACCTCTTTCCAACAACTTTGTGCAGCGCTTCATCATTATCAATTACAAGTGAGTCAATTTGAGAGAAAAACTCCAATGGCTCCTATTCTAGTTGATAAGAGTGATGGTACTCCTAATCCCAACAAGTTTCAGAAACCTAAAAACTATGTCAAGATAAATAAACAAGCAAATGCAGTTTTTGTTCAAGTTGTTGTTGCATCCAACAATGTCAAAACTGCATCCACTGCTTTTCGTCTGAATTGTACATTTACTCCTCTTTCTGAATCTTTACATTCTATTATGAGTAAGTTTTTGGATTCTAATATGATTACTTGTCCTCCTATTTGACCTCTTCTTCCTATTATGATGGCATCCAAATCCTTTGATCCCAAAGCCCTTTGTCAATACCATCGTCAGAATGACCATGATACTGAGAAGTGTTATTCTCTAAAACATAAGGTTCAAGACTTAATTGTTTCTAATGCTTTATCTGTTGATAATTTTGATAGTAGTGGGAATAAATTTATTTCTCCTCCTAATAAAAACCTCCAAATATATAAGAATCATTTATCTACACATGATACTAATACCATTGTTCAACCATCTTCTGTGGATATTGTTTATGAGTCAAAGATGGATGATCTCAATCATATTGTTAACCATGTGGAGCATGTTGTTTTGTCTCAACATGTATCTCCACCCCAACCTCAATCTCAACCTCCTATTCAAGTTCCTCTGCCTTAATCTCAACTTCAAGTTCCACCTCAACCTAAGCCTAAACCAAAACCTCAACCTAACCCTCGAAAACAACCTAAGAATAAAAGACCTAGGGAACTCTCGATCACCTTTGATGATTCCAAGACTATTAAATCTCTTGATGGTGCCCTCTAATTTTATGATAGGATTTATAAGATACCTACGTGTGGTTGTCTTGTTGATCCTACATCCTTAGTCAATGTCATTACTGAAGAAAACCTTTTTACAAAGAACTTACAATGTGATTGTTATAATACATCTAATGTGTGGATCCAAACTTGTAATGGTTTTCTCTATCCATCATTTGGATCTATTAACTTTCCTGTTGAACTTTGTGGTAAATTTTTGGACACTACCTTCATTGTTGTCCCTACTCTTGATCAGTTTCAAGTTAAGCTTGGTTTTCCTTGGTTGACTTCCACGCATGTCGTTGCGTCTCCTATCTGTAAGTGTATTAAGTTAATTCATGATGAAGAAGAAAAAAAAATTAATCATAGTTTATATCAACCTTCTAGGCCTAGGGATTGTGCTACACTTAACTTCTTTTGGCCTTCATTACCTAATTCATGTTCTTCTCAACCTAATAACCATTTTTGCTCATATCAAGCCTATAAACATTGCAAGATTGTTAAGTTAAGCATGCCTCAGATGCATCTTAACCGTGGTCTTTTTCCTACGCCTTCCATACCTCCTTTATCCATTGCTTATAGTTTTGTTAATCAAGCTCCTAGTTTTTATTTTCAGCCTACTTAGAATCCTACTAATCCTCCTATAGAACCTATGAAGGAGTTGGTTGTTGTTCCTCCTAGTTCTCAACATATTTCAAACAAGACAAAATGTAACTGATCTACCAATGAACGTCGTAAGAAGCATCAGGCTCAAACTAAGGATCATGCCTCTGTTCTTCAAATTTCTTTACCTTATTTTGACCAGTCTATGCCTGATGTGTTGGAAGAAGTTAATGTTACTTTATAGTTGGAAAATGGAAGCACTTCCATTGTAGACGTGTTTAGCCTTCCAAGTAAGTGGTTTGGGGTCATGGAAAGTGCCTTGAATGGGTTCCTGACTTTGACATGGCTTCCTCCCTGTTTTGTTCCTCTTTCCACTCCTGTTTGGCCTGATTTCTGCATTCTGGATGGCAGACTGGTGATTCTGGGCTTCAGGGTCAAGGTCAACATTTTAGGTCTATGTCGACCTCGACCCTGACCTAGGTCAGGGTCAACCTCGACCTTGACCCAGGGTTCAGATCCCGGGGTCTTGCAATTTCAGGAGGTCGACCTTTGCAAAAAGTATTTCCCGCTTTCGGGTTGGCTGTTTCAGGTTCCGAAGCATTGATTTTGAAATTATATTTAATATAGGTCCTCTCCTAGGGGTAAAGGCTTTAATGGGATTTAATTCTCCTATGTAGGCCTCCTTGGAAGATTGTGCCCTAATTTCATATAAAAG
>MU225886.1:472465-482755 GCA_018584345.1 Thuja plicata
TGGTGATCTCTCCATCCATCTTCTTCCAAGCCTATTCCAAATTCAAGAACCCATTCAAGACTTGGTGTTGGAGATCTACAAGCAAGAGATTGAAGACATCCTACCTTTCTACATTCTACATTTGAAGAATACTTGTGGATTCAAGGATTCGAATCCGCTACAAGGACTTTTTCAAGAAAGGTTAATTTATGCATTTACTTTGTCCATTTCTGCAATTTCAATTACATATATTTGAGGTTAATTCCAAAATCGGGATTTGACCAAGGCAAACCCCTCCCCCACAACAAAAAAATCTCCTTTTTCTTGCAGGTACAGGTATAGAACAACAGATTTGAGCCCAGATCTGGATACCCTTTTCGGCAAACTTTCAGGATCCGCGAACAATGTCACTTTTAGATCTGTGCAGGTCAGGGTCGACATTATTGGGTCAGGGTTGACATTTGTGGGTCAAGGTTGACCTTTTTCATAAGACGACTTCAGAACAAAAAATGATTTCTGGGTTTTGTTCGTCTCTGCATTTCGATTTGGTATCAACTGTTAGTTTTTCTAGAAACTATCTACAGACCTCAGAAAACAACATTCTTTGATCTGCAATATTTCAAGGTTAGTGCATTTCTCAGATCTCTTTAATTACAGTCATATATCATTCCTATACATATAAATTACAGAATTTAAGGTATCTCCTTTATTATTCTCCTTTCCAAATAGTTGATTCATTTGTGCATTAACCCTTCTCTTGGGTTGATCAACTTGGATCTGCCATTTGTGCATTTGGGAATTGAAAAGGAACATCTTATCTTCTCCTTAATCACAATTTCAATACATAATCAATTCTTAACAAACAAAACCAACAAGATCTAAATTCTTTATCTTACAGTTACTAATGATGTTAAGATGAATGATTATGATGATTCTATTCGTATCTTAGATTCTATTTCGATTAATCTTGATGAAGAAGATACTCTTGATGATCCTCTTGATGCTAATGATGAATATGAGACTATTTATATTGATACTGATTTACCTAATATGCTTTCAACACAATTGATAATTACAACTAGTATCGAACATCGTGATTCTCAAGAGTATCCTTGTTTGGAACTGGCTATTATTTCTATTGTGTTGGATATAGTCCCTCTTGTGAGTTACCCACCTTCCCTAAATGATATAGACAGAGATGGGGAGAGTAGGCGATGCACTTGATTGGCTTGTCCTCCATGGTAGCCTTTTATGTGTTTTCCTGTTGTACTGTGCTTCTACCGTAATGCATTTGATAAATGTTTGTTATATTCTTTTATACGACCCTCGTTACTTTGTTGGTGCAAGATGATAAAGGAATTGAACCTATTGTACTATTCCTCTATATGTATCTCTATTATTCTATATGTTTTTTTTCATGTTATGTTGTACCTGTACTATTATTCATAAATTTTTTCCTTGTTTAGACCGCTTGGATTTGCGACATGGTAGCACTGATTCTTTTTGGTCTCCATGTTGTGGCCTAAAAAGACTCTTCTTCGTAACTCTTGCATTTTCTTTCCTCCATTGTGATTGTAGTTCTACTTTATTTGGGGAATGATTTCAATTCATTTGTAATAATATCATTCATATATATATATATATATAAAATCTTATGATCATATTGACCCCACGGTAGGTAGATCCCTTCTATGTTCTCTATATGTTTATGTGATATTTCTCTTGATTTGTCTTCACTTTGGGGCATCTCATAGTGGAAACATAATCAATGGATTTGTTTATGTTTCCATTAAAGCCATTTCTCATGTTAAAGTGTTAGCAATGACTTTAACATGGGGGCATACACTCTACTCCCTTTTTGCACACACGCACTTCCAAAATATTTTCAAACTTAAAACCTTTTTTTCCCCTTATGGATTAGAGACTAATCCTTAAAGCATGAATTTTTACCTTATAGAATCTCTTGATCCCTCCAGTTTCAATTTACAAAT
The DNA here is from genome assembly GCA_018584345.1 of Thuja plicata. Classification (NCBI taxonomy): domain Eukaryota; kingdom Viridiplantae; phylum Streptophyta; class Pinopsida; order Cupressales; family Cupressaceae; genus Thuja; species Thuja plicata. Next base: position 474,436 of record MU225886.1, read on the forward strand.
TTTTGATCCCTTAAGGTCGGAAGGTGCCATTAAGACTAGATCTCTCTAGTTTTGGCCTTGCTCTTTTGGAATAGAATATTCCTGAGGGTGAATCCTTGATGGGTTGACTAGTGAGTAGCCAAATTCACTAGGCGGTTCAACTCCATCTTTCCAGTTGCACTATTTCCTTGTGTGATTCATAATGGGACATATGTTCTCATTGGGCGAGGTAATCTATTAGGGTTTGACAGATCTGGAACAATATAAGAATAAACAGTTATATGCAGAAAACAAAAGAAGAATAAAACTTAACACAGATAACACACAAATTTAACGTGGTTCACCCAAAACCTGGGCTACGTCCACCTACGCAGCCATCCAACCTTTCTTATTATCCAGCAAAAAATAATATACCAACATTACAATGCATTATGCATCTCAGTCGCTTATAACATGCATTTTAGGGCAACCTCTAAAATCAGCCATTTTAGGGTTTTACAATATCTATTTTCAATGTCGCCACAATATCAATAGTAATCACACCCTCTCTCTCTTTTGCTTTGATTGGCGATGTCTCTCTTATTGTAATCTTTGGGTTGACAAAGACTTGAGTCCCTAGGGGCTTGAGGATTGCTTTATCCCTTTGATTTTGATAAGATTATCTTTTCTTTGTGATCTTCTTTACCAAGAGTTTACATCAAGTCCATACTCTTGCTAAAGTGGGGGCTAAATGTATCATCAAAAAATGGAAGCGCTTTCATTTAGGACTGGTTTAGCCCTATGATTAAGTGGTTTGGGGTCATGTCAAATACCTTGAATGTGTCTTTGACTTAGATCTAGTTTTTCCCCTATCTCGCCTTGTTTTCCACTTCTCTCCTACCTATTTCTGGTATCCTTCTCTGAGATTTTGAGGTTCTTGACCTCAGGGTCAAGGTCGACCTTCTGGGTCAAGGTCAACCTCGACCCTAACCCAGGGTCTAAATTTCAAATTTCAAAGATTTCCAGATGTCGGGGCTTGGAAATTTTATTTTCCCGCTTCCGGGTCAACTATTTCAGGCTTCGAAGTGGTAACTCTTAAAAATATATTTAATATAGTTCTATTTCTAGGGGTATCAGCCTGATTGGAATTTATTTCTCACATGTCAGCCTCTCTAGAATTTTGTGCCCTAGACTAGTATATAAGGAAGCCTTATCCTCTCATTTTTTATCATCTACGCATAATCTATCAAAGTGATCGTCTAATTTCAAGCATTCAAGCATTCAAGATTTAATTCATCAAGGAGATCCATTAGTATCCATTGAAGGATTCAAGATTTATGGAGCCCTCTTGTTGAAGATTTCTCCATCCATATCTATTCAAGCTTCTTCCTATCCCAAGATCCATTCAAGATTGGTGTTGAAGATCTAAAGGCAATTGATTTAAGACATCCTAAATCCTACAATTCTACATCCATTTGGAGCATCCATACTTATGGACTCAAGGATTTGAATCCTCCACAAGGGTTTCAACACAAGCAAGGTGAATTGTTCTATTTACTTTGTTTATTACTACAATTTGAATTTTATTTCAAGGTTAATTCTAAAACCAGGGTTTGACCAAGGCATACCCCCCATCCAAAAAACAAAAAATTATAGAAAATATTCGGATACCCTTTTTGGCAAACTTTTGGGATCCGCGAATAGATTTTCCATTGGAGCAGTGCAGGTCAAGGTGGACATAAAGGAATACAATTGTGCCCCCATATTTGGGTCAAGGTCGACCTTGCTCAGAAAAGAAAATGATTTTTAGGTTTTCCCCGTCTCTGTGTTTCCAGGCGAGGGCAAGTTGCAAAATTTTCAAAAACTTAGTATAGTCACCAAAAAATAACAATTTCCAGATCTTCTATACTTTGAGGTTAATATATGTCTTCAATTTATTTCAATTAAAATTTTAATCTTTTCAGATCTATTACACACTCTCCTCCAAAAAAGAATGTAAGGTTTTCCTCTTTCTTCTTATTTCTAATCGATTGATTCATTTGTGCATTGACCATTTTCTTGTGGTTAATCAATTTGGATATTTCCTTTGTGAATTTGGGGCTAAGAGGAGAATCTTACCTTCCCCAAATTTTCATATGTAAAGGATATTATTTAGATGTACAAGTCTATTATACCCATTTCATCCTAAATATTACCTCTTTACACAAACTTTCCCTGTAACAGTTGTACCTCTTGTTATTTTCTTCCCATTTCCCTTTTTAACATATCCCTTTCCAATTCCCACATTGACTTTTCATATTGCATTTACGTAAAATAGTCAATGGAGATGGAGTGGAGTGTTACCTGGCTCTTTCTAATTGGAGTGACCTACTATGCTATTGTTGTGACTATTTATGGTTCATCGACAGGTAATTCATTAGGGGTTGGAACTAGAGAATCATTCCCTTGATCATATTCTTGCTGAGAAGAAGGCATATTTACTACTTTGGTGTGTTCTGTTTCCATGCATGTTGTTTCCATATTCACTACCTCTGTGTCCATTTCCTTGGTTGTAGGATCTGTTTCCATTATGTCCAGACACTTTGTACATGGGCTCCCTGCTTTTGGTTGTTCCTTCAAAGACTCCTCAATTGAATCTTTAGGAGACAAACCAGTCATTGCAGGTGAGTCCATTTTGTATTCCTGTTGTGTACTCAAACGAACACTTCATCATGAGGAGTCTCCATAGATGTTGTAGGGCACTTTTGTGATGTCCATTGTTTCTTTAGAGGTATGGTTGTAGGAGAAACAAAGTTTTTAGATAAAACACGAGTTTCTTCCCCTGTTTCTACAACTATCTTTGCCTTGCCCTTCTCTTTCCTTTGAGCACTCTATTTTCTTTGTGGAGTGTGCAAATCCATAGAACCCTCAGTTTCACTGCCCCCTAGGCTAGGGTTTAGATTACCGAAAGTTAGTTGCTCTATTTTAGCCCCCGAAGAGGGAATTTTATGCAATGTTTTTGGAATAATAGTTTCATCATCAGGTGTGACCTCATCAGGGACATTTTCTTATGTTTCTTAAAGTACAGATTATGGCCCTTCTTGTAATTGTACATGGGGTGTGGTGATAAAATCATCCCAAGTCATAGGAGAGTTATCCCGTAAAGATCTTTCCACCAGGAATTTCACCAACCCATGGTGAGTAGCCGCATTCAATTTCCCCTTTCTAACCTCTTCTGAACTCAAATTTAACAAAGAATATAGAAAATTGTGCATGTTCACAAGGCGGCCATGTCACAAATGACTCAATAGTTTGAATTGTACAACATGCAAGTATGAAAATCATCCTTCACAAGTAATGTACCTTATAACATGGATATCCAGTCAAGGGTAATCTTCTGGAAGAGATGTTCTCTTCATTCCCTGTTTACTAGACTCCAATGCAGCGTTTGTGGGCAAGGAAAAATTGGCCCTGGCTGCTCATGCATCATGTTCACGTGGAAAATCTTCACCCGTAGCGGGTATTCCTAAAACTTATGCAATTAGTGCTTTCAAAGCCTCCACCCTTAACCCTTTTACATAGGAAACTTCATTGTTATAAGTGCGCAAGAATTCCAGAGTCATAGCCTCGTCGTAACCACATAGCCTGACAAAATATTCAAGTCAGGCCATGCGATTAAAGACTTGGATGCTTGTCTGATACTGCAACAAGGATGAGTGATCCCCTGGCTTATGGCATATCGATTTCTTGCGCATTTTTACTGAGAAACTCTGTAGCCCAAAAAAACTTCAAATCACTGCAACTTCCAACTGCTATTTCATAATTATGCTCTTTGTATCCTCAATGTTCCTTACCCTATATTCCACCTAATCTTGAGGCTAGATAAAGTATGTTAATGCTTGTTCTAGTTTTCTAGGGACTATAGCAGAGGAAAATTCGAAAAACTAGAGCTAGAAATGTGAGTTGGGTGTTTGAAAATAAAACAACTTAGTAGAGAATTTTGTATGCTTATGGGTTGGCACGTCAATTAAATTGAAATGACTGTGCAACATAGCTTAAGCGAGGGTCATTATGGAAAAATATGAGTTAACAAATTGCCCCCCATGAAAATGGTGACAGGTATCCTCACATGTTTGGTTATAAAGTACAACAACACTCTGATGAATTACTAAATTAATTACAATGTAATGTATAATAATGTCAAGTGAAATAAAAACGTTGCAAGCAATAAATGAAGGCATACCTGGAGAATAATCATGCGTAAATGCCTAAATCCAGAAAGATCAGATGATGTGTGCTGATCAAAAAGTAATGAGTGGCATAATGATGATGGGACGCATGAGTGAATATGGTAGAAAAAGTTGATGGGATATGATGTGATGGTTGCTTTATTGCAGAAAATAGATTTTCGTGGGAAACAAAAATTTAAATATGATTATTTTTGAATGAAGTCAAAGAGGTGACCAAAGTGAAAATTCACTCTGATTTGCTGTAGGAAAGTCTTCAGTTGTAGAAGGTCCATTGGTTGTAGGAAAGTATTCAGCTGCAGGAGGTTCGGCCGCAGTAGGATGAAGATCAAATTGACGCAGGAACTCAGACTTAGTGCACGGCTTATGGTACAGATGGAGTCTGTGATCATTGACCAGTAACTTGAAGCACACAAGATCAATTATAGACAATTGGACTGCACCATTAGAAAAAACTTTGTCAACCTCATAAGGACCAAGCCAACAAGTTGTAAGCTTACCTTGATTTTCTTGAAACCGGGAGTCATATAGAAGTGCCCAGTCACTAGTAACAAACTGTTTATTTTGTATGTGTGAGTCATGTCATTTATTAAGCTATAGGAGTCTTTCTTTCTGGGCTACAGGAAGATCCAAGCTGAGTTGTAATGTTGTTCATAATTTTTTATGCTCAAATTCTATGGGCATTATAGTAGTCTTTCCATACATCAACTCAAAGGGTGTGAAACATGTAGGTACTTTCCATGTGGTGCGGTAAACCCACACAGCTTCCTGTAATATGCTACTCCAGTTTGTATTGTGTAACTAAACTGTCTTACTTAGGATGGCCTCAATCTCCCTGTTTGTGATCTCTGCCTAACCATTCACCGAGGGATGATATGGACTATACTTCCTATGGAAAATGTTGTATTCCTCCATAAGTGTAGTGATCAGATTAGAAGTGAAATGAGCTCCCTGATCTGTGACCAGTTCTTGTGGAACACCATACCTAGTAAATATTTCCTCATATAAAAACGGTGCAACCTGTTATCCCTAGCATTCTTCATATCCCGCACTTCCATCCATTTGGTGACATAGTTAGTGCAAACTTAAATGTAAGAGTTGTCATTTGATGGGGGGTTAATTGGTCATAAAAAATCTATTCCCTATTTATCAAATAGAGTGACTATTACCTGAGGAAACGATGACATTTCATCTGATTTGGTGGGTCATCCCATTCGCTGACAGCGATCACACTTGTGGGTGTAACTGGCTGCATCCTTATTTAGAGTTGGCCAGTAATAGCTAGTATTGAGTATCTTCATGGATGTCTATTTGGCTGCAAAATGGCCACCATAGGGTTCATCATGGCAGGCATGGAGGATATCATATGTTTCATCCTCACGAATACACCTTCTCAGAAACTGATCGGGTCTAGTGTAGAAGAGACAGTCGGCCAACCAGGAAAAATTAAAAGTTTTCTCAATTAACAACCTATTTTCCTTTGAAGAAAAATGTGGTGGTACTTTTTGAGAAACCAGATAATTGGCAAAGTCGGCATACAAGGGGGTATGAGCGGGAATAGAAAATAGGTGGTCATTTGGAAAACTATCTTCGATGACATGTAGGTCATCGACATTCTGTAACTTGGAGAGGAAATCAACAACTACATTTGTTCTCCCTAGTTTATCCACTATCATGATGTCAAACTCTTGTAGCAACATGAGCCATCTGGAAAGCCTCACTATGATAGTAGGTGTGTTTACCAAATACTTGATGACTACATGATTAGTATGCACAAATATTGGGTAACCAGTTATGTAGTGGCGAAACTTGTTCAACGCATATATCACAACTAAAAGTTCTTTTTCGGCGACTGTGTAGTTTAGCTCTATGCCCTACAAATTCCTGCTTATAAAGTAGATGGAAAGCTCTACAGGTCCATCTTTATATCTGAGGATAGCACCTACAACATGGTCAAATGCATCTATGTGGATATGTAATGATAATGCCCAATTAGGTCCTCTGAGAACTGGTGCCTGAGTAAGTACAACCTTCAACTGTAGGAAGGATTCTTCACAAGATGATATCCATAAAAAGTATGAATCCATAGTGAGTAGGGAGTACATGGTCCCTGCTAACTTGCTGAAATACTTAATAAACTGACTATAGTAACTATCATGCCCCAGAAAGCTGCGGACATCCTTCTATTTGGCTAGAGTAGGCAGGTTCATGATGACTTCATTTTTAGCTAGATCCACTTGTATTACCTTAGCAGAGATGTAATGACCTACCACAACACCTTCCTACATCATCATGAAGCACTTTGTTGGTTGTATTTCCTATTTTTGCTGCTATGTTTGGTTCCTTGCCCTTCCCTCTGAAAATTTTCAGGTTTTCATGCCTATGCGTTGCCAAAAATTGTCAAAACCCTGGAAAAAACCCTAAAGCCTAATGTTAAACGATGCATATTGAAACCCTTAGCCATGTCTTTCTATTTTCTCGTTACCTTTTTCAGTCACTAAAGACATGTACTATATAAAAAGGTTAAGTCAGGTCGCTTGATCGCTTAACCCAGATCGAATATGCCAAAACATTATCCGACTTTGCTTTTGCCTTGTGTCGCATAGGCTTGATAAGAAATAGAATATTCTCTAAGTGTCTCGAGACTTAGCGATCTCTCTTTAGTCGGGTTGTCGCTTGATATCATGTTATGAGCTTTAAAATGAACGGGACCCACCTTCAGTCGGGTGATCGCGAGAAGAGTCAACAGATCAAAGAAATGTCTCCCGACCTTGCGCCTACTTCATGTCGCATGGTCGCTGGATCAGGACATTCAAACAGTTAAAGATTTGCTTCAATCGCGTGGTCTCGTGATAAGTTGACAGTTAGAAGATAACATTCCCGACTCAGCGACTAACTGTTTCATGTTAACTGTTTTCCTTCAGTCGGGATGTCGCCAGATCAGGAGTGATGACTCAGTTTCCAGAATATATAAAGAGGACGAAAGAAAAGATGACATTTGTCACAGAGCTAGTGGTTGTCGCCTGATCGCTTGATAAAGGAAATGGATCATAAATAACAAGACTAAAGTCATTTTTCCCTCAGTCGCGAAGTCTCTTGATATTTTAAGGGCATAAGGAATTGTGAAGCGATTAAAAGACAGCCGTTCAATGAAGGAATGACAAGATCTAACGGTGGTCGCGTAGTCTCGTAATAAAAGTGCCCCAGGGAAAAAGTCCTTCCGACTAAGCGATTAAGGTATGTCGCGAGGTCGCTGTAAACAGAAAAGGGCACGTGCTTCAAGTTAAAGGTAAAGACACAGGATCATGCGACAGAGCGACTGAAGGACTATTCATTATGTATCGCTTACTCGCTCATGTTTTAAGATAAAGGGAATAAAGCTCGCGAGTGTGCGATGAGCCAGAAGATAGATGTCGCGCAGTCGCCAGTAAACAAAGGAGAAAGGAAAATAGCTCGCGACTGTGCGACGAGGAAAGATGATAGACGTCGCGTGCTCATAGTAAATAACAGAATAAGGTTCTCATGCTCGTGAGTGGGTGACTAAGTCAAAAAGAAGCTCTCATCGCTCGGTCGCACATAAGATGAAAGATGGAGTTTTGAGCTCGCGAGTGAGCAACTAGACAAAGTTTGCAATGAAAAAGTGAATGACGCTCAGTCGCTGAGGCTCAAGTGGTATGGAAAGATAGCTCGCGACTATGCGACAAGCCAAAGGATAGAATGCATCGCTTACTCACAGGAATCCAAAAGATAAATGGAAAAGTGGCGCGAGTATGCGATAAACACGAAATGAAGTTCAAAGTTAATGTGTCGCTTACTCGCCGATCAAAAAGAACAAAGTATAAAAATGGCGCGGGTGTGCGACTGACATGAAATAAAGATCAAAGACAATGCATCGCTCAGTCGCAGAAGGTAAAAAGTGCAGTGAAAATAGATGGCGACTATGCGATGAGAAATGAAAAGATGTGTCACTCACTCACGGGGATTTTTCCAAAGGTGAAAATGTTGCAGTAGTGCAGACAGAACGCGTGAACTAATAGAGCAGAATTTGTCAAAGGGGTTGATGGTGCATTCAATGTACGTTCACCATGTTCACCATGTCTAGAGCCCAGGTTGTTCAGTTTGCAGAGGTGAGGTAT
>MU225886.1:484200-513118 GCA_018584345.1 Thuja plicata
AAGGGTTGAAACCCTTGTATCATTGGTTTTGCTATATTAAGGATCATGGTTTATATGGTTATATCTTGTATTTGATTATGCTTGGTCAGTTGCAAGGTAATTTATCAGTTGGTTTCATAAGAGATACGTAGCAAATCAGTGTCCACATTACAACATACTGTGTAAACAGTTATCATAAAAGGTAAAACCTGCCTGAGTATATGTGGAGCTCAAAAATGAAGAAGGACCTTATCCAGTCCTTAGCAATTAGGCTTTTCTTGTCCCTAAATCAGTATTAGGAAGCATGGTGTTCAAGTAGTTATTTCAAGCACTGTGATTCATACAAGAAAAATCCCTAACACACTTCTCATTGTTGAGGGACAAATTATGCTCCTTACATCTGGTAAGAACTTTGCCCAAATTGAACAATGCCTCCTCACATGTTTCCCCATAAGTTGTGAAGTCGTCCATGTATATTTCCATGCAATCATGGGAGATATCAACAAAATGTTGATGACCACTCGCTGGAATATAGCTGGAGCATTAGAGAGGCCAAAAGGAAGTACATAGTAGGCAAATGTTCCCCAAGGGCAAGTGAATGTGGATTTGTCTTAATCTTCAGGAAGGATCTTGATCTGGTTGTAGCCACTATATCCATCCAGGAAAGAGAAATAACACTTTATTGCTACGAAATCTAGGACTTGGTCAATAAATGGTAGGCAAAAATGGTCCTTCTTGGTGGTATTGTTAAGTCCCCTATAGTCGACACATACATGCCACTTTCCTCCTTTTTCTGGGACAATGACTAAAGGTGAGACTCACTGGCTGTTAGAAATGAGGAAGATGAAACCGACATTAAGAAGTTTTTGCAACTTAGTTTTGACTATTTCTCTTAGCGCAAGGTCTATGGAATTGTCTGACAAGAGGTTTGTCTTCTTTTAGAAAAATCCTATGAGTATATACAGTTTAGGATCCAAGCCCTTCATATCTGAATAGTCCTAGGTGAAAGTTGTGGTATGGTTTTTTAGTAGTTTGGCCAAAGATGTTTGTTGCTGGTTGGTAAGTTGAATATTAATATATAAGCAACGATCAGGGGAAACTACCAACTATTTTGTGAGTTCTACCATAGAAGCATCCATTAATGGAGGTTCTTGGAACTTATGGGGTAGTAATTGATGGTAGAGTTGCTCGACTGTAGGAGATGGAGGTAAAGCACAATCAAGGTATAAAGCTTGTAGGGAACAGTTATGGGGTATAAGACAATTAATAGAATGTGAATCTAGACCATACTAGTTTTACAGAATATTGGTGATTATGGTGTCCTCCTCTTATAGCTACAAGAAAGGATACCTTTTTAACATCATGAGTTGGGCTATTGAATTGACTACCTTAGCCTCCTCCCCAGTGTCAGGTCAAATTGGTGAGGCTAAATCTATTTATGGTTGTGTTGGCGGGTATAAGGCTAATGTCTTAGTATGTTGACCATTAGAAATGGTCATAGCACCTGAGTTGCATCCTATAAAGGCATCAACAGTGGCCAGCCAAGTTTGACCAAGAATTATGGGATAGCTTCCTAATGTGGCTTTAGGAAAGAGGATCATAAAGTCTGTAGGGTAAGACCAGGTTTCAAGGTCAACAACTATATCCTCTACTACACCGTCGGGTTTGACTGTACAACTATCTGCGAGTTGTAAGACAGTTGGTGTTTCTTGAAGGTTAATGATTTTGAGTTGTTGCATGCTATCTTTAGTCATGACATTTATGTTAGCTCCTAAGTCTATCAAAGCATTTTTTATGGTTGTCCCATTGATGGTAAATTCAACAACTGGGTTGTCTGGGTTAGAATACTTAGGGACCACTATTTTGCCTAGCATGATATCAGCAAGTTTCCCTAGGACATGGACTATACGGGGGTCCTTCCGCCTATGACCAGGATTTTTAAAGTAGTCCTCCTTGATAGCCTTTCCATATTTGGGGACATCCTTTATTGCTTGAAAAAATAGAATCTGAACATTAATGTTCTTAACTTGGTCTAGGATGTCAAAGGCTGCATCATCTGTAGGTATAGAGTGATCATTCTACAACCTTTGTGGAAAGGGAGGTGGAGCTGCCTGGACTTTTTTTGGTAATGGCGTTGGGCCTATTGGAGTGGACTCTAGAGTAATTTGATGTATTAGATCGTCAGGAGTTACTTCGGTTATAATAGGAGGTGTTGGCAGAGTAGTGCCTGACCGTAAATGAATGTCATTGATTACGTAGACATCGTATTGGTTTGGGTCAATGGAATATACATTTTGTGGAGGTGTTGGTGGCCTATTATTAGGATTTAGCTGAGGTTGGGTAGGGAGTTGAGTAGGCTTAGGGAGTGTTGTAGTGGTTGCAGGAGGTGGCCGAAGTGCTTGTTGTTGTGGCTGTTGTGGTGGCTACAGGAGTCCCTGCTGTTGGTTTCGCCATTGCTGACCTCCCCACCACTAAGGGTTTTGTTTCCAATTCCCTTGTGGAGGTTTCCAATTCACTTGGGGTTGTTTCTAATTCCCTTGGGTTTTTTTCCAATGAGGACTTGGGTAAGGTTTCCACTGAGGTTGCAGATTATTCCAAGGAGGGTACTGATTATTCGCAGGTGGTTGCCATTGACTACTATAAAATGGACCACTAAAAGTAAGAGGGTCCTAAGGCATACCTTTTCTTTGAGCCCATGGTCTTCATAGTGCAACAAAGAATACTTTCTCATCATCTCCTTCAATCAGTTTGTAATCAGTGGGTAGTTGTGTAGTCTCCATGTTGGCAACCAACTTGCAACGACAATCCCTCTTCTTTTATCTACAATGTGGACAAAATTATGCCAGAATAGCTTCGGCCTCCTCATGCTTCCTTTTTGCCTGAATTGTGTCCAAATGGGTGGCCATATTATTGATGATGTCCTTCTTGAAGTCAGACAACAAATGTGTGATTTCTGTTCGAGAGGCCCCAGTGTCATTAGTTTTTCCTGTTGTGGCCCTATATTCTCTGCCCTTCTTTGTCGTAGCTCTTAAGTAATTGAGGTAGATTTTATTGATATTACCCCATGTAGATTGGGTGATATCTCCCCCAGCCATAATATCCAAGGCTTTAATGCATCCTTCATTTATACCCTGTAAAAATAGAAGTTTTTGTGACTCCTTATTGAGCTGATGATGAGTATTTTTCTGCAAACTGAACAAGAATCTTGACACATAGTCCTCTAGAATTTCATCCTCCTTTTGTGTCATCTTGAAGATGTCATCCCCTCTCATATAATTTCCCCTACAGTATTATTTATACTTCGTCAAGAATGCTACCTTCATTTCCTCCCAATCATGGACAACGTCCTGACCCAAGCCCATAAACCATCTTAATGCAGACTCCTTGAGAGTTGCATGAAACAATTTGAGCCTATGGGCATCCTTGGTGTAGTTGTAACTACAGAAAAGGATGTCAAAATCAAAGAGAAAGGTATCTAGATCTTCGATCACTAGGCCATAGAATTTTGGGAGCGTTGAAGAGGGAATATTCTTGAGGTTGTGATTATCATGCTGGTCAGTAATGGGAAATGGAAAGGTAGGGGGGTTTTCCATTCTAGGAAGATGTTGAGGGAGTCCTTGTGGTTGGTAAATGACTAGGGGAAGTGGATTTTCTTCTTGATTGTCTGGGTATTGGATTCTGAGATTGGCTGAGGCTTCTGCAAACAGATTAAACTCAAGTTCACCTTCTAAAAGGTGAAAGTTCAATGGATCACCTTCGAAAGATGATGATGACAATGTTGATACAGGAAGGTTTACAATTGTATCCACAAACTGATCCTCCTCTTCATCTTCTTCTGGTACAAATATATCTTGTAAATAGTAGTCGGGGTAATTTGGTAAGTACCTTCCTAGAGCGTCTATTCTTCTTCTATGCATACAGATAAATAAAAGATTGCGGTGGTGGAGTGAAAGAAATTTAGATAGAAAACTCTATTTAAAAAGGATGTACAAGCTTGAATTGAATTCTACAAATGGCTGAGTAAAATAACTTGGCTCGACATTGTCCCCGACAACGGTGCCAAAAATGATCGGTTCTATTAAGGTATCAAAAACTGAGGCAGTTACCATGACCCAGGGATTGGACATCCTACTGAGTAGCTATCCTCCTTTATAGAAAATCATTTTTATCAACCCAAGGATGTATTACTTGAAATGGGCCAGCAAAGTATATGCACAAAGGATTCTTACTCAGACCACGCTATGGCTGTAGAAAACAAATTGCTTTGAAAGGAAACTATTCTAAAGTTGTAAGAAACAAATTGCTTTGAAAGGAAACTATTCTAAACCTACAAAGAATGATGGAAAGAAAATTAATAATTGAAAGTAATTGAAGGGACACTACAACTTGGAAACACAAAGACTTGAAAACACAATTATAATGCCTCAACAGTTTTGCCTTTTTGGCTGCAGGAAGTACTAGACTATCCTGTGGCTTTGGCTGTAGGAACTGTGTCAACACCAAAATTATTATACCAAGATGCATGAAACTTAAACTATATGTAAATGATCCTAAATAGCTAACAAAGATTCCTCACCAAGTGGCCCCCCTTGAGTGAGTATCCAAACTCAATTATACTGAACTAAAGATTAACACTTCATTTGCTATTGATAAACAATGAATTACAAGATTCAATTGTAAAGCAACAGAATGTAAACTATAATTGATAACGCCCTCTTTCTCACGCATGAGCGGGGATTTATTTAAAGAAGGAAAAATATCTAACTGCTATCTAATCACACCATAAAGATAGGCAAAGCTTTTATTACAATCATATTAAACATGAAAGGAAACTATAAAATTGGAGATAAAATAGATCCAGGAAAGAGGAAAGAATTGTTTTTAACAACAAATCTAACTTCCCACTCTCTCCTAGATTTCTTCAAAGAATTCATTATGTTGTCTCGGCCTTTGCTCGACTGCTGCCACCTTGATCACCCCAAATCCACCTATTGGTATTGCGCTTGAGGTTTTTCTATGTGCACATGCTATAAGACCGGGTCAAGCGTCCAGCACATGTGTGCATTTTACCTGGTCAAGGTGATGGTTTCTAAATCAATGTGATGCACTCCATATGTTAGGATAGAGACATTTATGATAACAAACACCAAGATACACATGCATCATTCATGTTTAAATAACTAATTCATTTCAAAGAGACATAACCAAAATTCCAAAATAAGTAATATGATATTTTCATCCAAGCGCAGTGTAGTTATGTGTCTTTAACCATAATATAGGTCTGGTCACAGCATGCCGCATAATAGCTAATATAAGTAAAAATTATTTGGAAAAGTATGATGAAAGTAGGGAAAACATCTTAGTAAAAGCTATCCTAGGGCTTCTAAAGTATGTCATTAATATGCCTTATCAGGAATGATATGACGTGTCTCTATGAAAATTCTCATGTTAAAGCATTTAAATAGATTTAAAATTCATAGAAAATTTGGAAATACAAAACACTAGAGATGATCTTGTACATACCAACACTGTGAGTTCTTGAAATCAGTATATTTGCACTCAAAATTGCCATGGTATTTGATCAAAGACCTCAAAAAGATGATGGAACCAAGAATAAAACCTGAATTAGTATTAAATGAAACTTGTAATGGGTCAGTAGGGGATGTCTTGAAATGATTTTATGTTTGTCCCATCGGGCGTACCAAAAATTATTGTATGATGGGTGGTTGTCCTGAAAACTGATTTGATCTTTGTATGCTTGTCCCACCCGTCAAGCTAAAAATTATTGTCACAAAAGTATGCACCCAAGCTTAAATGGTGATTAGAGACCTAAGATGCCTTGTGAAACATGGAAACAACCTCCAAGTGTGGGACTTGAAAAGCGAGGTTGAATCTCTGGAGAAGGTCGACTTGCTTTACAATCAAGGTGCACCTAAAACTACTTCTTCGAGGGAAAATGGAGAACAAGATGCTGAAAGGGAAATGGTGATGCATTAGATTGAAACTTGGTTACTCTCCCTGCCTATAGATGCACTTAAATTCAATAATACCATATCACTACACTATCAAAGTACTTGTCATCCTCGATCTAACATGAAGTCAAGAAATTGAATAATTCAACCCTACAAGGAATACATAAATTCACTAAACAAGATTGAATCAACCAAAGATCACACAACATGGAAGACTTCATATGATTACATGCAAATATTTAGGTAAGAGATATAATTTATATAAAATATCTACATATAGGATATGTAAAACAACAATTTCATTGAATTGGGCAAAGGGAAATACAACTATAAAGCAAAAGCCACTGGCAATGCATCAGAGAAGAACCCTTTACAAAATGTAAAAGATTGCCTTTATAGATCAGGTATAACTCAGAAGATCATTGGAGTTCAAACCCTATCCAGGGTCTAGTTACAAAAGGAAACATATCAAATTAGAAGAAATATGATCTTTGCGAGCAAGTGGAGCTGAGAAGTGACAGGAAGAGGTCGAGAGTTAATGCCCCTACAACAAAGTGTTTTGTGCAGCCAGAAGCAACTTAGCAATTATTATGGATCTCAAAAGTATTCATGTTGTACTCTATTAGCGTGTAAAAATGATCCCTAGAGCCATGGCAGTCATAAATGACTATAGAGTGGCTGGAAGAATCAGATCGATATCAAAAGGTAGTAATGGCATCGCTTAGAAGTCAGTGGCAACAAGAGGACATAAGCAAACAAGTCAAAAAGGCATATGGAAATGTAAATGCCCTGTTAGATTGTGTTGGCAAGAGTCACCCCAAAAGGTTTATTTGTTTTGGTACTATCTGATTTTTGTTGAATATCAGAGAAGGTTCCCCTAATGAAAAAACCCTATGACTGAGCATATCAACCTATTGTCAAAAATTTATGATCATCGGGGAAGCACTTGAGAAGTCTTGTTGATGTCATTATCGAGTTACCCTCTGAAAACCTCATCGAAAAAACCTTCACTGATGGAACCCATCGGTGTAGCACATACTATCTGACCACGTGATTTCCTCCCTTTTGATCACCAATGAAGAAACTCATTGGGGTGACTTACACTTGTGAAATCCATTCAGAAAATGTCTCCCATCAGAATGCACAAAATGGTCACCTCCGATGCCCTGATGAAACTAACATCGACAAGACCCTCTCCAATAAACCTCATTGGCGAAACATGAGGCCAACTACCCTGAAATTTGCGTCCTCAACCCGGTGAACAATATGTTTGGGATTTTAGGGAAACAAAGACAGGTCTCACCGAAATCTAGCTTTACATGTTTATAGAGCCATGCATGTCTTTATCGATGAAACACAAGGGACGCTACACAAATATGCCTATTCTGAAGCATTCTAATTGATTGTCTCAAAAGACCTACACTGTATGAGCTCATGTGATAAGATAAATCCATAGGATTATTAGTGGGATGAAAAGGTCAACATACATCATTATCAGTTTCCAAATTTGCATCTTTGTCATGTAATGTTTTATTCTCTTGCATGAGCTATGTTATGCATGCACTAATATAAAGTGCCATTTTTATTTGTACATTATCATTGATGACATATTTGATGTAATCCTTCTGTAATTAGTAGATTAGGAATTATCTTGTGAGACTTGGTGCATGGCTCCAGTTGACACTTGAATGTACCAATGTTCCATTGGAGAGTATCTAGTTGATGCTCAAGCAGGTGTCTCCAGCCTAATCTTAATCATATTGTAGTGGGCGATTCACCAGTTGTTCTTCATTAATAGTGGTAGCTAGTTTTGTCACACTTTGACATTATTGGTGCAACATTGGATCAATTTCTTCCTATTGAGGAGTATTTGTCATCATCTTGGACCATATTTATAGGATTTCTACATTAAGGGGGGCTTAATGTTCTCTCTTATTCTCTCTTATGGGGGGACTTTTCCTCACATGAGGTTTTTTCCTTCTCATTCTTCTTTGAGAGTTCCTTTGTATTTACATCTCTCTTTTGGGTGCACTTTTGTCCCACTAGGTTTTCTCATTTTCTTTATTTGTGATAGATTACATTGCATTTTAACATGGTTACCTAACATGGCCTACTAGTCAGGACCCATCTTACATTGTTCACTTGTACATTCTCCCTAAGTTGCACTTAAGAGGGGGGTGTTTGTGTAATTAAGGCATTTTACCTTGGTTAATTGTCACCTAGGTCCTAATTACAATTTATGTAATCTTACTTAGGGAGTTACATGGGATTAGTTGGATCATTTCCACTTTATGTGGACTTATCATGCTATTTTTTATTATCATATCCACTTAGAGTGGATGGACTTTTCCACCTTAGGTTGGTGATCCATTTTTTGTGGTCTTATCACTTTATCACCCTCCACCTTTATTGCATATGTTGCACAAACTTTATTACACATTAGAGGATGATGTGCCTTTGATGGACATGTGATTCCACCTTGGGTGGCTGACAAGTTGTCTCTTGATTATCATGTAATGAGACAATGACACTTGTCATTATCTCATTAACTCCTACGTTTGTAACCTGGTCTATTTAAGCAAGGGGTATCCTATGTACTATCATCTATTGTATTGATTATATTTCATTCTTGATAGGAATACATTTTATTCTTGTCGTATTCTTTCTATATTGTTATTGTGCTTTACATTGCTTCTAGATCTTGGGTGGTTACCTTCATAGCCAAATCTTACAATAAGAATATTTTAATTTTGTTCATATTTACCATTTTACAAACTTAACACGAGTATTTCTTTATTTTGCAACGAAGGAAGAAGGAAAGTTTGAACATCAAGGAGAATTGGATGAGGAAGTTCAACCAAAAGAGGAGATCCAATATCAATGTGGAGCTAGACATTTCATTACCATAGGTGGTGTTCAAGGGAGAGCACTTCAAGACTACCACGTCAAGATTAATATGGAGTATTGACAAGTTGCAAGACATTAATTAAGGAATAAAGAAAGTTAGGATTGGAAATCAAAGTAAAAATGGAAGTTCAAACTAAGTGCAATGACATAATCCCAAAGATCGAAGGAGAAATCATGACATCTAAAAAGCAACATGAAAGAGGAAGGCACCATCTTGATGATCAATATTGTATATCCAAATTTATTGTAAATAAGGGTGATGATTGACTTGATAATATACACATCTCATTGAATGAGGAAATCGAGATGAATTTCAAGTTCAAGTTCAGGTCATGACACAAGATCATTTGTAAAAGGGGCAACTTGAAACAAAATGTTGCCAAAATTATTCCTTATACATTTTTGTTATCATGGTGAATACTTTTGAAGTTTTGGAGTGTTGCATGGTTTCTACATTTCCTTAGAATAAAATTTGTTCATGTTGAATAGAATTCTAAGAAGTCATTAAGTATTTCAATGTAAGAAGTTATTGTTGGTGAATCATGATGAAACTTGTGTTCATACCTTTTGGTACTTGTTGATTCTAAGTAATAGTGTAAGGTTTGTCTGAACTCATTGCAATTACTTAACTTCAATTGGAAATGTTCATTTGGATTGCATCAGTTGGGTATTTTAATGAATGTTATAAATGTGAAAATCATTCACACGCCCTTAGAAGATTTCAACCTCCTTTGCATAGTTGATTTGGTGAAGCAAGGACTAGTTTAGTTTCATCTCACTATTAATAATTTCTTAAATTGTTATCTAGTTAGTTTAGATTCTTTAACCCAACTTATTTGGCACTTTATTTCATAAGAATTATTTGAAGAGTTCATATTGCAAAATTAGTCACACTTAGAAAGTGGATTTCCATGGATGAATAACATAAGTTCCCACATGATTATGAACAAATCACATCATATTCACTAAGTTATATCCAACAAAAAGTTGTTGGTTCACAATGTAAACCTTGGGGTTTCCTTGTTTGATCACACAATAGCCATAATGTTTAGCATATGAGGTTTCCTTGTTTAAGAGAGGATAGGATACTTGGTATTTTACTTTGTATGTTGGAATGGTCACAAAACTCACATCGATACTCATCAATAGGGGGGCAATGTTGAGGACATTTTCTCATATAATAACCATTTCGGAGAACTTTTGATAGTCTTTAATGACCATTTTTAGTTTCATCTGAACCAAAATAGGTTAAAGACTTTCTCTTTTCTTTGTGGCACATGTTTCAAACTTGTAGCAAGATGATTATAAGATATAAGGCTCAAACTTAGTCTTCATTTATAAGTTAGTTCTTGTTATTTAGACGATGCATTGTATAATGAAATAAGGCTCTTTTTGGTCTGGTTATGTATTGTAATTCAATTTTCAGACTTGTACAACAGTTTTGTAAACACCTTTTGTTGAATGAAGCAAGCATTTGCCTTCTCTAATCTATTTATTTGTGTGTAACAAATTTTTTTTGACATATTTCTTGTGATTTCATTCAAATCCTTGTATGTATATTTTTTTAACACCTTATGCAAAGATAAACATACTTCATCCATGTTGCAGGGTATGAAATTGGTTTGAACAACTTTCTACTTGTGGGAAATTTGATTTTTCCTTCTAGGGATGAAAAACCTTAAATTTCTTATGATAACTAGTTTGTGAGTATGTCAAAACTTAAGTTGTATAAGGATTATCTTGTTCATTGAGAAATTGTGTGTGCTAAATACAATATATTTTGGAAACCACTTTGGTGCACCACTGTAATAGTCATGGGTTATTTCCAAAGAATTTCTCTTTTCTTTTTCCCAACAAGTCAAGTAGTTTAGATGAGGTAGTGAATGAAACCAACCCTCTCTGGAGGTTCAATCTCGCTAAAGGTTATGCACAACCTAAAATTGATCCCATGTGTCACAAGGTTATTGAGTTGAGATCTCAGCAAGGGTGCAAGCTTTTTTGGTAAGAAGAACTTCGAACAATTATGAATAATAGAAGTTATAACTTTCACAGAATCGAGACAAGGATTCCTAACTTCACATGAAATTTATTTGATGTAGGAATAATGGTGAAGGTAACAACTAAGCTCTTCGTACCATCCTCAATGGGAAGGGTGATAGAACTTATGGAAGGATAAGTAAAATTGTAATGCACATTAATCACAAAATTAGATTTATCATACAAAACTTGATATAATTCTCATGTAAAGAGACCTTCTCCAATATTGACATTAACCATACATATTGGATCAATAAGAACCCCTTGTGAGATATTTCCTTTAATTTTTGTAGTAATGTAAAGGGTTCCATTGGGTGCCTTAATAGATTCTTTGGAATCAAAGGTAATGCAAGGTTCATTATTTGGTTTAGGCTTCTTAATAAATTTAACAACATTGTTGGTCTTATCATACATGTCATTAGTTTCTATGTCATCAGGTTTTCTAGGCTCAACACCATTACTAGAGTAAGAAGGTAAAGGATTAGTGAATATTTTCAAGTTTTGGTTAAGGTGTGCTTGTAATTTGTTTCCTTTATCATTGACACCCTCTACTATTGTGGTATTAGAATCAATAAGGTGTTGGATAAGATGTTTTGACTTAAAGTACCTTTTAGTATTGTGACCAATTTGACAGTGGTATTATAAAAAGGATTTGGGGTCAAAACAAGTTGGCATGGGTTTGGAAGTATTGATAGGTTTGATGAGAGGAAGTTTCAACAAATTAACATTAATCAACTTAACCATAATATTATGTAAAGATTCAAAAAATAGAGTAAAAGTGCAACGTGTAGAGATTGATTATAAAGGAGTCATGCTTGATGTTGCGACTGCCATTTGTGTGTCAACATGATTTGAATAGTTGTTATTGATCTTAACGAATCCTTTATTTTCCTTGCGAAACTTTTGAAACCATTGTTGAGTGACATAATTATTATCAATTGGAGCCATTGATGAGGATGGTTCAAATTGAATCACTTGAAGTTGATAATTATGAGGCATTGCACACAATTGCACAAAGGATGCAAATTCAAAAAATAGTATCTTATACAATGAATAAAATCAATCAAAGTAATTTATGGACCAAATATTATTTTGAAATCATTGTATAAATGCATTTGCCTATTTTTGAAAATCTTTAATACAATACGGAGACAAAGAACAATACCATTGCAAGGCCTTATCTCTAATGGCTATATCAAAAAATTTAGCCATGAGTCTATGATCATTCGAGAAGTCATTACACAAGGTTTGAAATGTTTTCACATGAGTCAAGGGATCATGTTTTCTATTATATATCTCCAATTGAGGATTTTCCATGTATTGAGAGATCATGGTATAGATAATGTTATTAGAAACTAGGCTAGCGATATCACATGTTGGAATGTTGCATTTGGATTGGGTTATAGAAGCCAATTGTTATTTCAATGATGAGACACTTTGAGATAGGTTGTTGATAGTTTCTTCAGTGGATAAATTGGTATCAGACATGTTTGATTGTGAAGGATGTTCAACACTGGGAGAAGTGTGTGGAGCATTGGAATAGGAAAGAGAAATATTATGGTAAGTGGGTAAAGGAGATGGTTGGGAAATACATGAAATACTAATAGAAGGAGGTATACACAAGTTTTATATTGATATGAATTCCTCCAAGAGTAACATGTGTAGGATTGATGTTTTGTGTAGATGTAGTCATGATGGGTTGGTGTATATTTAGGCACACTAGGCAATAATGTTGGTATGCAAATGTAATTTTGTCAACATGATTTGTAGGGTTAGAGAAACTAAGAGCTTTGACACAAATTTTTATAGGCGTGACATTATTATCAACAATATTAGCAATGATACACAACACTTCTGCACCATATCCATAATTTTGAACAATTCTCCTCAATATTTCAATATCAATAATATTAGCAACGATACTGTTATACACCAAATTTGCACCCTATTAAACTTTCAAGTCTAATGACCTTGTATAACATGGGAATCACTTCAAAGTTGTGGGACCTTTGCTAACTGAAGTGAGACCTCCAGGTTCTAGGCTGGTTCCTCTTGGATAATCACCTATTTTGCTCTTGAAAATGAAAAGTAAACTTGGGAGGAAAAGGGATAGAAATATAATTGAAGGGAAATACTAAAAAGCAAACTTAATCTACTAGGTGATACACTGAAAAGACATGAATCACAATATAATGGCCAAGAACTAGCATGAAATTCCTGAATTAGGACAAGTACAACTTCCTAGATAGGCTTGCAAAAAATGTTTCATAGAGAGGTCCGAGATGAAACTATTGGAGGAAAGAAAAGATTTCACATAAATAGCTTAGGAAGTTGACACAAACTATAGCCTGCAAACAAACATCCACTCCAACAAATAGGCACATGAATGAGATAAAATAGCAAGGAATGAACAAAATTCACAATACTATTGTTATCAATCATCCACAATAGTACACAGAGATGCAGAAAAGAAAGAAAACTTAGAATAAACCATGAATCTCTTCAATACTCAGTCAATATATTATGCTTCAGAAAGAATCCCAACCATATGAAAACCTGAGAAAGTCTTGCATAAGCTTGGAAAACTGAGAATTACGAACACATTAAAAGTTTGAGGACAGAGAAAATGTCACAGAAAACTCTTACAAAATCTGAACCTATCTACAAAAGAACAAAAAATGACTTATATACAACCTTCCCTAACACACAGGCTCAAGAGTCAATCCATCCGATCAAATTAGGGAAAAAATAGGGTTATAATAAACATCTATTAAACAACATGGAAACCCTAAACTAGTCAAGTCTGATCATCAATGCACTCAGAAGATATCTCAGAAGATCATATATAGTCATGAAGATATCTCCCATCACCATAAATTTGAGTAGAGAAGTTGGCCTGATCCATCTACTTTGTCTGAGACTTTAAATATCATGCCACCGCCATGAAACTCTGAGAAGAAGATTTGAATATTTGAATTTAAACAATAACAGTTACAGGTGGTGTGGAAATACCCAAATCAACGGCCTAGGCTTAATTTTTTACTAACTTTAGAACATGACCATCGGTCTGCTTTAAGTCACCTGTGAGCTCAGGATCAGATCTAGACACATGGCACATAGGGGCGATGCCTTGAACATTAACGTTCTTCATCTTAGCCTTTAAGCCATAGCACCCACCCTTAGATTGAAAGGAACTTGTCTGATCTTATCTTTCCCTTGGCACTGACTCTAACTTGGACACGCGTCAAGCTATCACAATGGCTCAATGGTTAAAAAAATTCATCTTTACCTTTGATCCTTCATGCCCACCACATGATCTAATAAGACTTGATCGATCTTTACTTTACCTTCTAACTTCAGCCCGTAACTTGTCTTTAACCAACTTTTAACCCTGGGGACCTGAAATCCTTTGTATCTCCAAGTCGCTAGATCAATTCTTTAACTCTGAGTTTATTCCTTGATTAAGCACCATCCCTAAGATCATCTCAGCATCGATGAATCACATTTTAACCTTGGCTAGTCCATTTTATCCTTACTTGAAGTGATCTTAACTTGTGTCTATCTAGATATCTTGAGATAAAGCAACCGCCAAGTCGCTGAATGAATTCACTAACCACAGAGTTTATTCTGAGACCTAGTGCCAACCATAAGATCAAGATTCAATCTACGATCATCGGTTAATCTCTAAATAGAACTCAACCAGGCTTGATCTTAACTTGGGTTCATCTAGAGATTCAGAGATAAACTAATTCATCAAGTCACTGAATCCTTTCTTGACCCTTGAGTTTATTCTGAGATTAAGCGCCAGTTGCAATATTAAAACATGATCGATGATTTGCACTAAGTCTCCAAATATTTCATGACTTTGACTTTATATTGTGAGATCTAGTGCCAACCCTCTGATAAAAATAAGAACAAAACCTGATCAACGACCCGTGCTAAGTCTCCAGAATAAAAGAGAATATTCCTTTCTATTCTAAGATTCAGAGATAAACATAAGAGGTTAAAGCGCATATGAATTAAAAGATACTTAAATTACTCGGAAAGGTAACTTGAAAATAGAACAAGTCATGAAAGATTTAGGACACTAGCATGAATTAGGTTTTCAAGACATGAACAAAGGCTTAAACCAGGCCTAGAAATATGCAAAGAACAAGACAAAGACCAAAAAGCATGACTGGAACCTTACAAGTTGGGCTCTACCCTTGTGGGAGCCTCATTTACTCCACTTGTAGCCAAAATTGCATAGGATAGGAGTTTTGGGTAACATTTTTGGCAATTTTTGCTGGATGTCTGCTTGCTAGACATATAAAACCAGTGGCCTATGACATTCCATTGGGCAAGGAGTCTGCGTTGATCATAAAAGAGGCCTAGGAAGTAGGAGGAGTGAACCAGGAGGAGGGAACAACAAACCAAAATAGGAAAAGAGATATATACAAGCGGAAACAACTAACTGTGCAAAGCACTTCAAAGGAAAGTAGGAAAAACTAACCTAATCTAAACTAACCAGTACAGAAAATTGGTCAAACAAAACCATTCACCGTATGGTTAAAATAGCTACCCTTCCTCATCAAGATATTTTGCATTGAATGTATGAGGATAACTAACAAGACATGAGGCACAAAAAAGTATGATAGAAAATATAGAATTGCCTATTGAAAAATGTGGTCAAACTTACTCACCTCAAATAGATCATATGAGGATGTTTCATTAAACTCTTCATGGGCCAAGTATCTGATGGGGAAGCCTCTTGAGATGACATACTTGGAGCTTTCTTTGTTATTTTTAGAACCCTTGTGGTTGTCTTGCATTATGAATAGCCATGTCAACTCCTCTTCCATGGTCAGGGGATTATCATCTTTAGTTAAACAGGATACGAGCTCATCAAAACTATCAATTATATGAAGACCTTTAGGAACAACTAGTTTCCTATCATCAAGCTCTATACAAAAATCTTCCATGATGCTCTCCAAATAATTTTCCACAAGGTTTTTGTTAACTTCACATATTGGAAATTTTCCTCCTTAATTGCAAGTTCATGAACTGGTTTATCATCATAATGACCTACTCCCTCCAGTAATTGAAAAATTGCAGATGCGGTCATGACCATATCTGCCTCATCCTGCTCAACAAAAGTAGGCAAATCATCAAACAAAAACATAACATCTTTCTCCTTATCACTACCTTGCTGATTGCTACCTTTCTATTCTAATTGACCCTCGGCCATAGGTAATGACATGTCTTCCTTTCTTTCAAAAAAGGGGAAGCCCATTAAATAAATCAACCAAGAGCTCAGGCTGAGCATCAATCTCCATTTCTTCCCCTTGCTGTCCCAACTTGTCACAACTATCACTTGACAATAACACCTCTAATCTTCTCTCTTATTCACCATTTGAAAACTCAATCATCACACGTTCTCGTTCTGATATCTGACTAGTATCCTTGAAAATAATTGACATATGAAAGCCAAGAGGTGGAGTCCATGAAAGTTGTCATGGTAGCTCAGTATCTTGAGAGACATGAGTGTTCTCTTGGAATAAACAAATGTCTTGAAGAGACTGCTCTTGTAGAGTGGTGGACTGAAACTCCTCAAGTATAGGCTCTTGGAAGGAATGATTGCTCCTAAAACTTGGGAAGCTAAAATTATAGGATTCAAATGGAGACATAGAAGGCATACCTTTTTTGAAGCTTGGAAAATTGAATACCATGTCCTTCAACTATTGCTCCTTTGTAACCAGCTCTCTTTGATGATGTAATGTCCCCACTTTAGCAGTTGACCAAGTGTGTGTGCGTTAGCCTAGTTCTACATGGTCCCAAGGGCTAACGAAGGGTTTAAAGGGATCCTAAAGTGTTTTGGCCTAGTCATTTCCAGTTTGGGCCAAAACGGAGTTGATTTACTCAGTTTCAGGCATACCTACTATTTTTAGTAAGTCAACAGGAGACGGCAGAGGCCAATTTTGGTGTTTGGATTTGATACTCCTCGGCGAGAGCTTTCGGACGAGCTATTACTCGCGCTATTTGGAGTCCGTTTGCTAATATATTTTAATGCATGAAGTGTTATTAAAGTAACATTTAATTTAATTGTAAAATATTAAAGTGTTACTTTAATATTTATTTTATGGGGATGGGTACCTAAGGGAGACATAAGTGAATATTTTAATATGTTTTATATTTCACATCTTTTATCCCACATTGCTCATGTGAGTTGAGTCGACCCTTGGAAAAAGAATAAAAGGGAGCCTTTGTGGCTTCATTCGGAAGGTTGAGTTTGAGAAGAAAATTGATGTGTGAGTTGCAGATCCATTCTTGGCATTAGAGGAAATCTATCCTCTCTTGTGACAGTCTAGACATCATTCCCTTGGGGTTTGACCTTTGGAATCCATTGTTATCAGATTCATTATCAGGCAGATTGGAGACATTTTCAGCTACAGGCGGGGTTGGTGTTTTGTTCATATCTTCTTCACTATTTGTTTGATGCCTATACCACTTTGAGGGAATGGTTTTATGAAGGTATTGGATTGTTTGAAAGACAAAATAATGTAGCAGCACTATTCATGTGACACTATTCACGCGGGTACTATTCATGTAGCACTATTCACGTGGGTTACTATTCATGCGGCACTATTCATATCACTATAGCAGTAGGTCTAAATAACATTTGCTGGAGCATTTTGTCAATAATATTGGAGCAATTAGTGAGTTGATAATCTGTCATTCACTTGATTTTATTAAATTATGAAAATAACATCTTATCAACAGTAATACAATTTTTCAATCTGCATATCATTGTACTTTCTTTTGTTCATGTTGAGTGATTTTCAATTCCATGCGAACAAATAATATAAATGTCTCATTTATGAAGTCATAAGGGTTAAATTAGTAAATGGAGGAATAAGGAGTTGGATGCAAATTGTTTGACAAAATTTCTATCAATAGTTGTTTAGTTTTTGGGCATTCAGGGGTGCTCATTACAGTGGTATCAGAGCGGTTTCCTGCCATCCTGTTGGGGTGGAAATCATTGAGCTCGTGCATTTGGTTTGAGTGACTGACACTCTTGCAGTTGTCTTAGTTATGGAAATATCTAGGAGAGTAACTAAACAGAGAAATCAGTGGAACAACTTAATGAATAATTTGGAGAAGATTAAACAGAATAAAAAAAGGATAGATGAATTGCTTTCACACCCGACAACCATAGACAAAGTAGCATAGTATATGACTTCCTTTTTA
The DNA here is from genome assembly GCA_018584345.1 of Thuja plicata. Classification (NCBI taxonomy): domain Eukaryota; kingdom Viridiplantae; phylum Streptophyta; class Pinopsida; order Cupressales; family Cupressaceae; genus Thuja; species Thuja plicata. The sequence continues at coordinate 502,323 of MU225886.1, forward strand.
AAAGGGTCCACCTTACAAAGAGGAAATAAAGAGAACCATGAGATCTCTACTGGTGAGACATCTAGAAATATTTACAATGAATTTTTAGCAGCTAGTGACCAGCACGAAGCTAATCCCATGGAGATTAAAAATCAGATTTACATTAGGGAAGATGTCGGGCACAAGACACTTCATGATGACTTCCAGATTGAGGAGAATGTTGGTACTTTCAATGCTCTAGAAGTTGTTATCAGTCATGATAACAATTCTAATTTTTATGACAGCAGTCCTTTGTTTGAGCCTATTTATGGCGTTGATGACAGAGCAAGTGCAAAAGATGTTGTTGGTGCCACCTTTAGTTTTGACTCGCATGATGAGAGTGTTAATTTTGCGGATTGCATGGAAAATGTGAGTTCTAGTAATTTTTATTTCTATAGTAGCAGCGAGATGTGTTTGCATCAGCATGAGATAGCAGAGGGTTTATGGGTGGATGATGTTGGTACTTGTGATTTGGGTACTACTGATGATATTTATGAGGATGACTCATGTTGTAGTAAGTCTCATTTGTCATATCAAACCTTACAAAATGAATCAGAGAATTCATTGGTTGGTGATAGGTCCCAGGATCATGACTTGCAGGGATTTGCAGTTACATGGGGAGTGGGCGTGTGTGACGAGATTGATATAGTAGCAGTTTCCACTTTATCAGATGAGTCACTTGTTGAGGTGCCTAGTAGCAGTGCCTCGATTGTTGATGTGTGCATTGATGATAACACACATGATGATTTAGATCATGAGGTGAGAATTATGGATACAACTTCCTATCACGGTGCAGATTATGGGTCAGAGAGCTTACATGGAGGTCAGAGTATTCAGAGACATCATGTGACCGGGCCGTTGAAGGTGAGTGATAGTCAGATTGCTACAGCCTTAGAGCATTATGACGTTGCTCGTCAGATGTTAGCTATATTTGGTTGGGGTGCTCCTATGTCAGATGAGCATAGTGATAGTGGTATTTCCCTGATAGAAATCCATTCATTATGAGAGGCTATCAGAATAATGAAACATAATTACTTGCAGTTATTAGCTGACAGAGACTACTTTCTTGAGTGGGGTTGCACTTGTTATGATGCACTGAAGGGGAAGGAAGAGGAGGTTGATGAGCTCATTCTTGAGCTTGAGGCAACTACAGAGGTATGGGAGAGCACCAAGCTGGCTCTTCAGGAGTCGTAGTCACGGTTGGATGAGGTTACCATGGAGTTGAGTCGAGTGCAGTCTTCACTAGCTACAAATTCAGTTAAGTTTTCTACAGTGGCTGTTGGTGATGAGTTGACACCCATGGATTGTAGTGAGGATGTGGCTACATCCCTCATGTATTTAGGTGTTGTGGACACAGTTGGGATGAGTACCTTGATAGAGAGTTGTCGAGAGCCTTTGGTTGTGTTAGGTTCTCCAGCAGTCAACACATTGATAGATGATGCAGGGCAGGTTATTGAGAGTTCTTGTGATGTAGAGGTGGATTCGTCAGTGAGTTGTGTGACTATTCATGACACTACTCCATCTTCCTCATGAGATATATACAGAGTATCATCTAGTTGGGAGATTGACTCTCATGTTCAGTTGTTTCCTTCCTCTGGAAACAATCCTTTTATTTCATCCCATGCAGTTGATTTTGTTCGACAGATTGTTGAGCCACAGAGATGGAGGGATCAATTGAGGGTTTCTAGAGAGAAGGTTGATTTAACCTTATCTCACTTCGACTACACACATAAGTATGTTGAGTACCTTCTTTGGAGAGCAGGGTTTGAGGAGAGACAGTATGGGGTCAAGGTTGGTACTCATATTCGCGATTTGAAGTTCATCCAGAGTGCTTTGGAGGCATTTAAATTAGAATACCTTCACTTGTTTCATGATCAAGAGTACACTATTGGGTATGCAAAGAGATATGGCAGGGCATCTACCCAAGTAGCAATTCAAAGCCAGAGTTTGGAGCCATCTTATGATTCTAGAGTTGTCAGTGATGAGCCTTTGACAGAGATTAGAGCCTTTTACCATAACTATACAGTGAGGAGTGCTCATCATTTTTCCTTTAATTCACAGGTAGAGGACTTGATTATGTGTCAATGTGGATTGGCTTCGGAATCATACCATCCTTTATGGGATGGGTATATGCTAGCTTCAGTTGATGGAGTTAGTAGCTGCAAGTTCCTGAGAGACTACTTGTAGAGTCAGTACATCCATAACAGTTTAGCGGAGGATGGATATCGTGGTTGTGATGCAGACACCCTTGGTAGTTATTATCTTTGTAGTACAGTTGAATTTCATACCCATGGGGAACTAGTAGAGTATCGAGGGAGATTTGGTGTAGCAGGTGATTTCGAACATCCTTACTTCCTTACAGTGGATCGATGTGTTTTTCTCTTATACTAGGATCTAGGTGGTGGCAAGGTTAGTACTACAAGTTGGATGGGTCCCATAGGATTGCTTCACCACTTCTGGTATGATGAAGTTGGGATCAGTGTTGAGCCGCAGAAGTCTGGGAGTATTCTTCTTGGCAAACTACTATTTTGGATTTGGGATCCAGGTATATTTGGTTGGAGTGTGCTATTGGATCCTACGTGTGCATCGGGAATTCAGTCTGGGTTCACTGGAGAGTATTGCAGTGTGTACATGGTATCTGAAAGTTGGAAAAGTGTGAGAGATCTTTCAAAAATTATTTCTATGGACTTCATCACTGGTTTACCACAAGTGCAGGGAAGAGATTGCATTTATGTGGTGGTAGATAGATTGGCAAAGTTTGCTCACTTCTTTGTTATTCCTTTTACTTATACAGCAGCTCAGGTGGCATATTTGTTCTTCAGAGAGGTTTTTAGGTTGCATGGGCTACCGAGATTTATTGTTTGTGACAGGGATAGCAAGTTCATGAGTGCCTTTTGGCAGGAGTTGTTCAGGCTGTGTGATACAAATCTTACACCTAGTATGAGCTACCATCCTCAGATAGATGGGCAGACAGAAATAGTAAATAAATGGGTGGAAGGTTATTTGCGAAACTATGTGACTATGCAGCAGAGAGCTTGGGTCAAGTGGTTACACATGAAGGAGTATTTGATTAGATGGAGAGACCCGCCGGACGAGAATGCTACATGGGAGAGTGAGAAGGTTATTCAAAAAGCTAGACTGAGATTGCTTGAGGACAAGCAATTTCAAGGGGGGTGGACTGTAATGTCCCCACTTTAGCAGTTGACCAAGTGTGTGTGTGTTATCCTAGTTTTACATGGTCCCAAGGGCTAACGAAGGGTTTAAAGGGATCCTAGAGTGTTTTGGCCTAGTCATTTCCAATTTGGGCCAAAACGAAGTTGATTTACTCAGTTTCAGGCATACTTACTATTTTTAGTAAGTCAACAGGACATAGTAGAGGCCAATTTTGGTGATTGGATTTGATACTCCTTGGCGAGAGATTTCCGATGAGCTATTACTCGTGCTATTCAGAGTCCGTTTGCTAATATATTTTAATGCCTAAAGTGTTATTAAAGTAACATTTAATTTAATTGTAAAATATTAAAGTGTTACTTTAATATTTGTTTTATGGGGATGGGTACCTAAGGGAGACATAAGTGAATATGTTTTATATTGCACATCTTTTATCCCACATTGCTCATGTGAGTTGAGTCGACCCTTGGAAAAAGAATAAAAGGGAGCGTTTGTGGCTTCATTCGAAAGGTTGAGTTTGAGAAGAAAATTGATGTGTGAGTTGTAGATCTGTTCTTGGCATTAGAGGATGTCTACCCTCTCTTGTGACATTCTAGACATCATTCCCTTGGGGTTTGGCCTTTGGAATCCATTGTTATCAGATTCGTTATCAGGCAGATTGGAGGCATTTCCAGCTACAGGCGGGGTTGGTATTTTGTTCATATCTTCTTCACTATTTTTTTGATGCCTATACCACTTTGAGGGAATGGTTTTATGAAGGTATTGGATTGTTTGAAAGACAAAATACTGTAGCAGCACTGTTCACGTGACACTATTCACGCAGGTACTATTCACGTGGGTTACTATTTATGCGACACTATTCATATCACTGTAGCAGTAGGTCTATATAACCTTTGCTGGAGCATTTTGTCAATAATATTGGAGCAATTAGTGAGTTGATAATTTACCATTCACTTGATTTTATTAAATTCTGAAAATAACATCTTATCAACAGTAATACAATTTTTCAATCTGCATATCATTGTACTTTCTTTTGTTCATGTTGAGTGATTTTCAATTCCATGCGAACAAAAAATATAAACATCTCATTTCTGAAGTCATAAGGGTTAAATTAGTAAATGGAGGAATAAGGAGTTGGATGCAAACTGTTTGACAAAATTCCTATCAGCGGTTGTTTAGTTTTTGGGCATTCAGGGGTGCTCATTACAGATGACTTTCCCCAATAGCTTGTTGCATTTCAATCTCAAGGAGACATGCTTGACAAGCTACTGCTTCTTGCTACAACACCTCTGACTTTTATCTAACAAGAAACTCATAGTTCATGAAAATAGGTGAATAATCAAGAGTTTCCTTCCCAAAGAACAAGTTTGAAAGATAGCCTCTTGCTCTGGTGTTTTGTGTTGGGACCATCTCCCTGACTAGATTGTAGGGATGAAATGACCTCTGATTGAAATTCTATCTTTGACCTTGATAATTTTCTTGATATTGTGGTATGCTTTGTTGATAGGATTGTCCTTGAGCTTGGTACTGCTGGTTGAGACGTTGATTTTTTCCTTTTATATTAATCAACTCATTATTCATTGACTGCAATAAGCTCTTCATTTCTTGTAACTCTTTGGAAGGGCTCACTTTTGATTCTTTACTGCTTGAACTAGCTTGAGTTGCTACTATAGTAGGTATAGGAGTGAATGGAGGAATATGTAAAGGCATGTCGGGTTGAATAACAAGGAAGATAGGCATGGGTGGCCTTGGGGCTATCATACCAGCCTGAATTAGAAAATTTTCTACCTTAACAACTATATCAAAAGCCTGGGGAAGTGAGGTACCTCCCAAAGACTGAATCATGATAGATATATTACTATTCAAGCTTTTCAAGAAATATAGAAAAGCAAAATCTGCTGAAGGCCTTATATTAACAGGAATCCTATTCCATGTCTTGAAGAATCTGCCATTAAAATCTGTCATCTGTTCTTGAGGGGCTCTCTTGATAATTCAGAGTTTCTCTACTAGAGATAAAGAGTCTAATTTATCCTCATAGTATTTGTTAAGGGATTCTCTAAGTCTATCCTGTGAATTAATGGAGCCAACTGCTAGAGTTCTAAACCATTCCAGGGCTTTACCCTTGAGGGAGGCTACCAACAACTTGGTAGCCACATCTTCTTCAGTGATATTATGTATACTATAGATGGTAGCCACATCTTTTATGTGCTCACAAGTTGTTATTTGGTTTTCACCTATGAAAATAGGTAAAATGTTTAGTGCAGCTAGAGGCACATCATGGTGTTGGGCAAAATTTAATGGACTCCCCTGATTAAAGGGTACAAATGTAAATTGTCTTGCCATAACATGGATCCATTTTTCCCATAAACTTTATTAGGACTGGATCTTATTGTTCCTAATACCAATGGAGTCGCTAGACATGCTTTGAAGAGAAACCTCTTTAGGTCAGTACTATGTAATCATCATATCAGAGATAACATTGTTAAAAATGAAACTTCCTTTTGTTGTCCCACCGAGCGTGCCAGAATTGTTATACACCAAATTTGCACTGTATTAAACTTGCAATTCTAATGATCTGGTATAACATGAGAATCACTTATAGGTTATGGGACCTTTGCTAACTGAAGTGACACCTCCAGGTTCTAGGTTGGTTCCTCTTGGATAATCACCTATTTTACTCTTGAAATTGAAAAGTAAACTTGGGATGAAAAGGGATAGAAGGAGAAATGAATGGAAATACTAAAAATAAAACTTAACATACTAGGTGATACACCGAAAAGACATGAATCACAATATAATGGCCAAGAACTAGCATGAAATTCCTGAATTAGGACAATTACAACTTCCTAGATAGGCTTGCAAAAAAAGTTTCATAGAGAGGTCCGAGATGAAACTATTGGAGGAAAGAAAAGATTTCACAGAAATAGATTCAAGGAAGTAGACACAGACTATAACCTACAAACAAACATCCACTCTAATAAATAGGCACAAGAATGAGACAAAATAGCAAGGAATGAACAAAAGTCAAAAGACTACTTTTATCAATCATCCACAATAGTACACAGAGATGCAGAAAAGAAAGAAAACTTAGAATAACCCACGAATCTCTTCAAATACTCAGGCAATATATTATGCTTTAGAAATAATCCCCACCATATGAAAACCCGAGGGTAGAAAAAATGCCACAAAAAGTCTTGCATAAGCTTGGAAAACTGAGAATTACACACATGAAAAGTTTGAGGATAAAGCAAATGTCACAGAAAAATCTTACATGATCTGAACCTATCTACAAAATAATAAAAAATGACTTATATACAACCTCCCATAGCACACAGGCTTGAGAGTCAATCCATCTAATCAAGTTAGGGCAGAAATAGGGTTACAATAGATATCTATCAAATAATGCATAAACCATAAGCTAGTCAAGTCTGATCATCAATGCACTCGAGAAATATCTGAGAAGATCAAATATAGTCATGAAGATATCTCCCATCACCATAAATTTGAGCAGAGAACTCGACATGATCCATCTACTTTGTCTGAGACTTGAAAGATCACGCCATCACCATGAAACTCTGAGAAGCATATTTGAATATTTAAATTTAAATAATAACGGTTACAGATGGTGCAAAAACACCCAATCAATGGCCTAGACTTGAATTTTTACTAATTTTAGAGCACGACCATCAATTTTCTTTAAGTCACCCGTGAGCTCAGGATCAGATCTAGACATTTGGCACATAGGTACGATTCCTTAAACATTAAACTTATTCATCTTGGCCTTTAAGCCATATCACCCACTGTTAGATCTAAAGGAACTTGTTTGATATTATCTTGTCTTTGGCGCTGACTCTGACTAGGACACGTGTCAAGATATCGCAATGGCTCAATGGCTAAAAAACTTCATCTTTGCCTTTGAGCCTTCATGCGACCACATGATCTAATAAGACTTGATCAATCTTTACTTTACCTTCTAACTTCAACCCGTAACTTGTCTTTAACCAACTTTTAACACCAGGGACCTAAAATCCTTTTTTATCTCCAAGTCGCTAGATCAATTCTTTATCTCTAAATTTATTCTTAGATTAAGCGCGAGCCCTAAGACCATCTCAGCATCGATGGCTCACATTTTAACCTTGGATAGTCCATTTTATCTTTACTTGACTTGATCTTAACTCGGGTCTATCTGGAGATCTGGAGATAAAGCAACCGCCAAGTCACTGAATGAATTCACTAACCCTAGAGTTTATTCCGAGAGCTAGCGCCAGCCACAAGATCAAGATTCAATCTACGATCATCACTGAATCTCTAAATAGAACTCAACCATGCTTGATCTTAACTCGGGTTAATCTGGAGATTCGGAGATAAATTGAGTCGCTGAATCCTTTTTTGACCCTTGAGTTTATTCCGAGATTAATCGCCAGCCGCAGGATTAAAACATGATCGATGATCTGCACTAATTCTCCAAATATTTCATGACTTTGACTTTATATTACGAGATCTAGCGCCAAACCTCTGATCAAAATAAGAACATAACCTGATCAACGACCTGCACTAAGTCTCCAGAATAAAAGAGCATATTCCTTTCCATTCCAAGATTCAAAGATAGACATAAGAGGTTAAAGCGCACACGACTTAAAAGATACTTAAGCTACTTGGAAAAGTAACTTGAAAATAGAACAAGTCATGAAATATTTAGGGCATTGGCATGAATTATGTTTTCAAGACATGAACAAAGGCTTAAACCAAGCCTAGAAATATGTAAAGAACAAGGCAAAGACCAGAAAGCATGAAAAGAACCTTACAAGCTGGGCTTTACCCTTGTGGGAGCCTCATTTACTCCACTTGTAGCCAAAATTTCATAGGATAGGAAATTTGGGTAACATATACACAACACTTCCACACCATGTTCATCATTTTGAATAATTCTCTTCAATCTTTCAAACAAGGGGATTGCCTCGCTATTCAAATATTCTTGACCTATCTATTGTCTAAGCTTATCCAAGTCATTAGAAAGCTTCCCCATTTGGTTGAGAGATACTTGTGTTAAGGAGTCATCCTCATCATGAGACATGTGGGAAATAAGGTTATCCACAATGTTAGGTATGTCATGTGTATGCATAGAGATTTCACCTGAATTCCCATGGAATATGCTAGTTGACTTGGGCTCTATACCCTTGGTATTTAAAATTTGGGAAGCTATATGTCCATAACTTCTTCTCATATAATATTATATGTAGGAATAAAGTTCGTTAAACTCATGGACAAAGCTAGATATAAAAGAAATGTCGAAATAATGCAAATTCTTAATAGATCGATCAATTAACCACTGAATAAATGAAGCATGATTGTAAATTTGAATTAATGAAATGCATACACATCACATATAGACATCCAAATTAGAAGGAAGATGTAAGAAGAGTTGGGTTCATGAAAATGTAACATAGGAAATATCGTTCACTAGCTTATGCATGAAAACTAGGAAACTAGGCCAATTTTCGCTTTGATTATATTGGGAAGGAGAGTGATCCACTTGTCTCGAGAGATTGGGCACAAAGTATATTAAAAAATTATTCATTGGGAGTTGAAAATGATACTGCTATTATGTAACTTAGTTATTATATCTAGGGCTAAAGATCAAGAAATGAAGGTTTTCAACATATAGAAAATAGACATGGAGACAACAAAAGTAGATTTGGGACTGAAAGACAAAGAGGAACCCGTTGTTTAAATCTAGACCAAAATCAGACAAACTAGTTTGCTTGGGTTGAGCTTGACCTAAGAGCACTAGATGCATACAAAAATAGAATATGTGGGATCATGATGTTGCTTAGAAGTTCCCTTGAAAGTTTCTTGAAAAATGTTTGAGACTACTTCGCTCAAGGTGACCTATACCCTACTATTTTTGATATGTGAAATACAGATCTATAGGTCTATGTCTCCTTAGCTCAATCCTAAATCATACCTTCATAGCCTATCACTTGCACATAGAAAATGAGAAATTTATTGGGTTGAAATTTTTACCTCAAACCCCAGTTTTGGAATTAACCATGAAATTTAAATGACTTTAATTGAAAAAGAAAGTGTGTTGTAATGTAGCAGAGGCTAGATTTAAAAATTGAATTGGTTATACCTTCACAAGTCTTCTTTGTGTCGAAATCCTTATGAAGATGTTGATGTTGATTTGTTGAGTTTATGAAAAGTTGATCATGGATGCCATCATGAATGCTTTAGATTTGAACTATAATTTCTATCTCCAATGCCTTGAATGATGCTTCATCACTTTCTCTTAGGATGTGCTTGACTTTGAATTACATGAGATGGAGTATGTTTTCTTATGAAATGAGGGGGGGGGAAGCTTTCTTTTATACGTTTCCCCTTGAAATTGGGTTTATAATTTCAAAGTTGATTGACAAGGAAGAAGTTTTACCACAAAGTAGCCATTAAGTGATTTGAATTTGGTCCCCTTTTATCAGGGCAAGGTTTTCCCGGGCAACCCTATCCTGGGTGAAGGTTTCCCCAGGCGACCCTGACCTCCTGATTCAAGTGGAGTTAGGGAGTTGATGTCTAGAATGCAATGGAGATGTCAAATTTCAAGAGCCTTTGCGAGTAGAATCAAACATGATTTGGCATGGGAGGCTAGAAATGCTAAAATGAGACCTATGTGAGCACAAAATTATATGTGGATACAAGTTATGATGCTAAAAATCCTTATTTGTTCAAGCTTATAAAAAATGGATTTCTTTTGAGTATGCATAACAATGTGTTTTGGAATTGATTTTACAACTATAAAATTCTCAATATTAAAAAAAAATCTCACAATGGTTAGAAAGCTTTGTTTGCAATAACAACCATACTCCAACATACCATGATCCTTATCTTAGTGGCAAAAATATCATAATGGAAATAATCCTCCTACTAATATAATTGTTGATTGACTTGGAATGACTATGCTTACTTGCTTGACCTCCCCTCTCCTCTCCAACGACTAACAAAATAAATTCAAAAAAGAAAAAAAAAAACCATTACCAACTTATAAAATACCTCTTTCCTCAAATCAAATAACTAGAATAAATTTTAGGATTTGATTATGTGAGTTTATTTCCATCATTTGGATTACACTCCACTCTTCATTATATCTGTCCTCATGCTATCTACTTGCTTCATTTGACGATGGATCATGGAGTGCTATTTGAAATGTTGATGTAAATAAACTCACACAATCACACTCATGAATATTTAAGAAATGAAGTGTTAACAAAAACTATTAAAGAGCCAACATATATTTTTAAACAACTAAAATTGTAAAATAAATCACAAGTAAATAAAAAATCACTCTTAGTAAATATAAATAAAATATTTCTTAAATATTTCTAAAGTAAAATAAAATAACTATTAAGTGTATGCACCCTAAAATGGTCGCCTAGACTTTGGGCCCCTTTTTATTATTTTATCATTTTATCAATTTCCTCAATCAATGCTTTGGAACATTTTCAATTCAAATCAATTTCCTTGATCAAATTGTAATTTATTTAATTATTCAATTATTTCAATATTCCTAAGGTTTGATCATTTTTATCTAATTAAAAGATTTAATTTTCTTTTTA
>MU225886.1:521649-542597 GCA_018584345.1 Thuja plicata
AATTCAATTCCTCCCATTTAATTAAATAAAATTCTTCTAATTTATTTAATTGAAAGAAAACCCCTCTTTTAATTAAATAAATAAAAATCCCCACTTAAAGCACTTTATTTGTTGAAAAAGGAAATAACTTAAATTAAATTAAATAAAAATCCCTTTTTCATCACATCTTCCTAAGTGGTGGGTTTTTGTCTCTTAATCTCAACCATTGATCAATTCTTTTTGCCTCTTAATCTCAACCGTTCACATTCCTATAAAAGGAAATCTCTCCTTCTCATTTGATAATCATCAATCAATCGATCAATCAATCAATCATGAATCATATTAGGTTTTCATAGTATTTATGTTGCAGGTTTGGAGAGCAATTTTGGAGGAGGATTTAAGCACTTAAGCTTGGATATTGCAACTTCTCTATCTTCTTGTCTTCTTCTTCTTGCATCCATGGCTATTCATGTAGATTAGATTCATGTTTATTTTCATAGATTAAACTTGCATTTGTATTTCCTTTCATAGATTAACCATGCATTGTTATCATCTAGATTAATTTTCTTTCATGCATTGTTATCATATAGAGTAGATCTCATTTTCATACATTTGAATCTCTTGTTTCATGGTGTACTTGCATAGGCACTAACTAGGTCAATTTGAGGGCCTCCATTTCACACATTTGCACTCCATGACTAGAGAGCTATGGATCAATATTTGAGGCCTCATTCTTGAGCAACCTTGGATGGAATGATTCATAGAAGTGTGTCAACATTTTAGCACACATTAAGTACATAAAATAAAATAAATACAAGTCATGTAAATAAAATAAAATAACTTTAGATAATTCTAAAATAAAAATAAACTAAGATATCTATATTTTTGAGATGACTAATGTCTATATAACTATTTATAAAAATATTGTTACACATATTCATAATAAAAAATAGTTGCTAAGCATTGAGAGTAAGAGTAGGAAGAGGGGGGTGAGGCTTAAACATTTAGTTTGCCCCATACATCAATGGGGTCTAAAGTGTTCACGAGAGGGTCACAACCATTATTTCCATCTTTATCACAACCATCTTATTTATCTTCAATATCACAAGCAAGAGAAATAACAAGAGCCAACTGAGAGAACTTGTTAGAATTTGGTTAGCTAGTAGTTCCATCACCAAAAGGTGGTGGAAAAGCTGAGTGACGACTAAAAGCTATGATCAACCTTGTTGAGCATGATCCCTTCTTAGAAGAGGCAAAGAGGCTTGAGAATGAACATTTCAAATATCACAAGTTGACTAGGTGCACCCTTGACAATGCTAATAAGACAAAGAATAACCTTTACCAATTGCGGTAGTTTGCGAGACTTTGACAACAATACACGTGGCATTTCCCTAGTGATCCAACAACACTTTGAGGCTAGATAATTAAAGCACAACTTTGTTGGCTTGCCCTTGAATTTGCACAAGCACATTAGAGTAAATCATGACATTTAGGATAGAGTGAAAAGTTATGATCAACATAACATCTATAGAAATAGAATAATTTCTATCCTTCCAAATGTTATAGAGAATTTCCCTGCTAAGATTTGAGTGCATGTAAAATAATTCTAGGTCAATCCCTTAATAACACCGTATACTAAGAATAAGGCTCATGCCTAAGTGGCTTAAAATAATTACGAATCCATGTCTAGGTAGCTTGAGTTTTGCGATAAAACAATAAAATTTGAGTCTCCCGATGCTCCTAAAAAAAGGTAGTAGGGATTAGGAATCCCCAAATGAATTAACTTGAAACTAATAAGAAAGCATTGGAGAGAATACCCTTTTCAACAAGCTTAGACTAATACCACTTTTACTTATGTCTAGTTTAAAATAGGCACCATGAGAAGATAAGGTGACAACCAAGAGTAGTCTATATGAAGTATATAATTTTGAAATGACTTATTTAAGTACCATCTTCACTATTTCCACCAAGATCTACCTTTTAGAAAATAAAATAACTTTTGAATAAAAAAAAAAAAACAATTCTTAACTAGATCCAAATAATTCTTTCTATAAAAATAATATAAAATAGAATAACTATTAAATTAATAAAACAATTTAAAAATCTTTCAATAAAAAAAATTATACTTATCTAAATAAAATAAAACAAATTTTAATAACTCTAAAATAAAATAAAATAATAATATATATTTAAAAAATATATTAGAAATATACCCATAAATATTCTTCCGATCTATTTTTATCAATATCTTTCAATTTTAAAATGATATACTAATTTTATTTTAAGTCAATAAGATTGAAATACAAAACATATAAAACTGCACTTTATACGGAGTGTAAAACTATTGTGTTGAAATATTTTCATTTGTTTTTCTACCGTGTCTTTGTCAGCGCCGATACATACGGAATTTAAAAGAGAAACTGAATTATCATAAAGCCGATAATTTTTTTTGTTTTGTTTTGTTTTTTTTGATTTTAACTGAACCGAGGTGAGAAATGCATGTGCATGTCGCCATCAAATGATCGAGTTTGAATAAAATTCAAAATATTTTATACCATTACGAATTGGCGGAAGTATAAACATCTCTGTAGAGGACTTAATCCTTTTGCCTAATCTTAGATAAACGATAAGCGCCAGGCTGTGAAGGGAAAGGCTACATTCGCCTGCAAACATTTTTCCTAAAACAACCTTCCCTTCAAATCCAAATTAATCAGGTCAAATTACTAATTTTTTGATATACATATACGGTTTTTTCTTCTATTCTGAGAAGAGGACAAGCAGGTTTATCTTTTGAAGTTAAAAGGATCCCTGCGACCTGCCTTTCTCTGGAAGGATGTCCATTATGAGTTCAACTTTCTGAGTCGGAATATTTATTGACAAGAACAACCGCGAGGTAGAATATCCCATCTTCTAGCGGATATGTTAATGGGGACTGTTATTTTTCTTTAAATTCTTAGCAGCTTTTAGATTGTTAACTTCATTTGGAGGTACATTGCGTAGATCTGTAGAGAGGACGAGCATGAGCATGAGCATGAGGGAAGACTTTTGGTGGGCAGAAGGGGAAGAGCCCCATGCGAGTCGCAGGAGGGAGATTTTGGCCCACCATCCACAGATCAAGGAACTCTTCGGACCCGATATATGGGCATTCCCCAAGGTTCTTTCTTTTTCTGTTTCTGTTTTACATTTCATTCACATTGCTTAATTTTACCAGTTTTGTAGTCTATTTGGAGTTCGATTGTTGTTTTAGATCATGCTCAGTTGCAGAGATTCACAATAGTAGCCCTGTAATCACCCCTTTGTACTTAGCACCATCCTGTCATGGAAGTTGAAATTTTCGCTTTTCACATAAAGACTAGAAAATAATGAGCAATGTGCTGTGAAAGAAAGGGCTAAGATCTGCAAAAGTTTTCTAAGGATACGGGGACTAAGATAGATTTCTCTGTAGGCGATGCTGATAAAAAATAGAAGCCCTTTTCAAGAAATTGGTTCCATTGTGTGGAAAGAATTTAAGTAGAAGCCAAGAGTATATGTGAGAAATTATAGAAACTATATGAAAATAGATAGTATGTTTTCTTTTTCAAAAATTATAAATTTAAAAACATGTTTACAAATTGCCACACAGCATAGAAGTCCCTAAACTGGTGGGGGAAACTTTCAATACCCCAAGACCAGCTTGAAGCTTATAGCTATATATGAGGAGCTCCCAGTGAATAGATACAGATCTATTTTAATTCAGTATCTGTACTTTCAATTTCCATGGGACTGTTCTCAGAGTAAAAGTAAGAGTGCAAGCCCCTTCCATGGAACCTACTACCACAAATCCAATTAGGTGAACTTGAACTTCTGAATTTTTGACACTAATTTTTTCTTATAAAGTACTAGCTTTTACTTTTGAATGGGTCTAGCCATCCTGGCCAAATGGTAAGACAAAGCATTTACCAGTACTATGACCCAGGTTAAGCCCCACTGGGTATGTTGCCCATGCTAAGCCTATCAGGTCATATGGACAAGGACCGCGCATATCCCAGGTGAATTTTGGCAGAAGAGAAACCCCTCAGATGGGAATTTAGCGTATGATGGGTGAGTGTTAAGACATTTTCCTATCCTCCAGAAAGGCTTTTCTTAGATGATGAGAACTAAAGACAGTTTAACCCGGAAGATGCTCAGAAATTATTACACTATGAACAAACCTCTTTCTAAGTCAGGGTGTCCCATTGTCAAGGAGGTAACATTTAGGGAGATCGTTCTCCTTGACATTTTTAGCATCTATTAAATTTGTTAGCTTCCATTTATATTATATTAGGGTGGCTGATGCATTGGGTTATAGATGTTGATGCATTGGGTAATAGATGTGGATGCAAGTATGATTGCCGCATCAGGGTAAATGCTTCACACCCAATCAAGGCTCCATGGTTGGTCATTTTGTAGGATTGCAGTAACTACCTGTACCTGAATTAATTGATTTCTCATGTGTGGTTTTGTTTGAAACTAGTTATAGGGAGGATTCACTTTTCTTAATGTGCTTGCTAGATTTCATTATATTTATCTATTTTTTCACAAATTGATGTACTTACAGGTTTGCACGGCATGGGCTTTTCTTCAAAAAACACCTATGACCAATATCCATCAAGAAAGCTGTCTATACCCATCAATTTATATGCTCCTTTGTACACTTTATTTTGATTATTTCATTTCTTAAGCAGCTAAGCAATAGATGGCATCAACATAAGCCCGAGATTAATTAACAATGAATGGGAGCAGTCTATAATCGTTTTACGTGCTGATGTGACTAGATGATATTGTTCCTTTAATGGGCTTGGCCTTCTAACAATACCCGGAGAAGCATCATTGATTTTTGGGCTCATAAGGTGCTTAGCAAATGACTCTACTTTATTATGTGAGCAAATAGGCTGCATCCTGTCTTTTAGCAGATAGATCTTTTGTCCTGAAAATAAACCTTCAGTATATATATAGGTGTCTGGACTTTGGTTCAAATGATATGCACAAAAGAAACACCCAAACATCTTGGAAACCCACCTATTGTAAGTCAGGAGCTTGGTCTATATGTACCTGGTCAGATTCTTATTATCCTGAACTTATGCTCTTATAGGATATTGAAGTAGTTCAGTATAATCTTTGGCGTACTATCTGATTCGGTGTGGATGGTTGAAATTGTCAGCTACCCACCCTTGTTTAGAGGCTGATTAGTAATCACAGACTTCTTTTTGCCTATAATTTCCTTCTCGACTGAGTAGACTCAGCAATACCGTTACTAAATTGGCTATCAGTATTACTGACTTGACCACCCTTGTTTTGAGGCTAATTATACAGACTTCTTTTTGTCTATAATTTCCTTCTTGAATGAATAGACTCAGCAATGCCATTACTAAATTGGTTATCAGTTTTACTGAGTTGATCATACAGGTGTACAACTATGGTAAAACAAGTGTCTCCATGGCAGATTTGTGACCTCTTGTTCTTGATAAGAGAAGTTGACTATACCATGGAAGTTTGGAACTTAATATTGAAGTGCCTGATGGGATATGTAACCCAAGTACTCTGTCAGTATTATACATACCAGTCTGGACCTTTGTACACCAAGGAGCTAATGGACCCTTGGAATCATTAATCTGATTTTTGATAAATTAGTCATACTTATGAAAGATGGAACTCAGAGTGACTGTTTTAAGCTCAGTATTCAGAGTTCTAATGCCTCTACAGTTCAAAAGGGGTCTAGGCTTGTAAAAGGGAAGAGTGCTCATGATTGGAGTTGGTTGATTGATTCAGTAATATTTCTAACAACTAATTTAATAACATTCTTACCCATGAAATGTTCATTTTGCTGCATCCAATAACATTCATAGATTTTCTACTAGATTCTGCAATGACTATAGAGACCCTAGAGCATTTTATTTTCATTTTAACTGATCCACTGTTAGAAATATTACCAATCACTAACGAGTAATTAGTTGTATTTGTTTTAATGATATCTATCATGTGGTATCAGAGCCACCTCCAGTCTTGGTGATGAAGATGCACATGTATATTGAGGAGCTGTTAGTGTGCAAAAAGAAGATGAAGAAAATGGAATGCAGACATATGGCAAAGGTTAAAACTTAATACTGTAGAGAGGGAGTCCATGGGACATTGCCACCAGTGTGAGTGCTGAAGAAGTAGCCAGAAAAAGACAAGAAACCCATAACCATCTAGTTGCAAGAAGCTTGAAGTGACTCTTTCTGAAGAGTTTCATTCTGCTCTACTTTAAATCTTAGACCGACAACAGGGTACTCTGCATTTGAGGGACAAACATAAGGCATCACTGGGGGCTGACAAGACATTATTTGTGGTGGCAACGGCGCTGTCCAACAGTTACTGCTGCTCATAAGATTGAAGAGAAACCATCTGCTCCCAAATGCAAGCTTGTTATAGATCTGATTTAGAAGATAAATGAAAATCAAATATTTTGGGGTTTAGACACTTTGCGGTTTGTGCTCCTTGTTGCTGTTGTGCTTGCAGAAGCAAAATTTCTGTAGGGTTGTTGTATATATGAAGATGCATGTTCAACAAGTGTGACTTCCATTTGAAGCACAACAAAGTCAGCCAACTAAGGCAGAGTCTGTTGTCATGAAAGACGATATTGTTGTAAAGCTGTGACACCTAGGTGTTTGTCAATTGATGATCCAAAAGGAAAAGCATTGGAAGGATGGGCACCGACCATGGAGAAAAATTGTGAGAAGATTTCAGCAACACAAATAGCAAGAAGAACAGAAGGTGAGTAAAGATATTGGGCAACGATGCAATAATTGTTTTTCAACTTATAATTGACATGAGATGCTGCAAATATCTTTTTTGTATTCATTTTATCAAGACAAGCCCAAAAACATAAATGCAAAGGCTTGATTTATGGTATCTCCTTGAGAAAAATATTTGACTCCTTGAGAAAAATATTTGACTGTTATATTTTGGTCTTGAGGAAAAACATGATCCATCCTAGAGTGAAATGAACATCATTGTTGTATCCGAAATGGCCAAAAACCTAATGAATGCCTTGTTGTCCCCAATTTTGACATCACAAAATTGGACAACCCTACGCAATTTTCTCAAGAATTCGTAGGTGTTTCCTCTGAGTTTGGGTGTTCTGAATGATGTGTGATGAAAGCAATTTGTCATCCTTGAAATTGTCTTGAGTTTCATGTCTTTTGAACATTGTGTTGGGAGGTTTCTATCAAGCTTATCACCATATTGCTTTTTAGAACGAGTTTTTCTTCTTTGCCTGCAAGCACTTGATTTCTGGCAACCTTCGAGTCTTTTCTTTGTTTTTCTTGTTTATATGCTTTGTTTTTAGTTTGATTTTTGCCCTAAGGTTGTAGCATTTTCAATCCTGCTCGTTTTGAGCTATCTTAGGCCTCAAACGGAGTTGTTTAGCCAAAGTTATTAAGGAATTAAGCTTCTGCCAGTGGGGTTTTTCTGCCCGACTGCATATCCTTGTTCTTTAATTAAACATTCTTAGAAAGTGGGCTTTTTATTGGCATTTAGATGATGTAAAAGATGTCATTTACATGTAAAATGAACTGAGAATCCCATTTTAAAAAATCACATTATTTCGATGAAGTTTAAATATAGTTTTTAATGAATTCCTAATGTGAAGGTGGACTTTTTAAGTCCTATTACATATCTCATTAAAGCTATAAATCACATGTCAAATTGAATATATTGGTGGAAATTTTAAATCACTTACATGTATTTTCATCTATTTGCATATGTATTTTCATTCTTAAAATGCGTCATTAAGTCCCCAAGTCGTTGCATATAAGAGCAGGGTGGCGCTTTTAAGCAAGAATGCATATGTAACTACATTGTAAAAGTGTGTTTATACTCACTTTAGAATTGCTTTGTGTATACAAGTCATAAAGTGGCGATTTTAAGGAGGAATGCATATGTTTTTAACTCTTTAAACATATGTAAGTGCACTTACAAATCGCGTTTCAACTCCTTATGATGCTGTGTTTCTTCTTTAAGACTTTAGTGTGGCGATTTTTCTCCAAGTGGCATATGTTTTGAAAGTCTTTTAAAACATATGTAAGTCACATAGAAAAACCCGTGTTGACTATAAGTGATGGTTTTAAAACACATTGCATATTAAAATGATGTGCGAAAGCTTTGTTAAAACCCGCCGTCATTTTCACAGTCCTCCTTAGCATATGTAACAAGGCTTTCAAAGCCCATTTTTAACCATCAAAGGCCGCGGTTTTCTCTGGAGATTATGGACGACGTTTTTTAAAGCATTTACATGCTATGTAAATATGTAATAACTCATCTAAAAACCCGTCACTTCCTTTAGAAGTTGCATTGTGTTTTGCAAAGCCTGTCTAGGGCATAACTCACATTAACAAGGGAGAAAAAATATTTTTTTAACCTGCGACTACAAGGAAGAAGCCTGTCTAGTGCAGAAACGTCTTTTTATGGTGTATCTCCATGATTTAAAAGCTGCGTTTGCCTCTAGAGCGTCGTTTTTATAGTGATTTGCATATCCATTTCATTCTCAAGCAAAGATCCGATTTGCAAGGTTTGAATGTTTCTTCTTGTTGCTACTTTTGTGCATTTCGAATCTCCATTGAAGACGTTTGTCATCTATCTCTTCATGACTCATTGAAATGCATTAATTTTAAAGAAGAATTAATCAAATCCTTGGTCTATATAACCCATTCTTGAAGATCTTTCTGTTAATCCGAAAATCTATTGGATTTGATTTAGATGTTCTCAGAGATTTTGGAAGGACTTTTTGTTTGCTCTTCTTGAAGGGAGGTAAGTTTTTATTTTCTTATTTCCAAGTTTATGTATATGTTTTTGGTATTTTTTTTAGAACGCAAGTCTTTCATTTCATTTTCAGATTTGCATGCTTGTTTTGTTTTTTGTTGTACCCTTCTACTTTTGTCTAGAATTCTCCAAGTTGCATATGCAAGTTCTTCATATCACTTGCATATGCAGTCAGGATTAAAAACCCTGTTCCAAGCGATAAAAGAACTTCAAGGAAGCAAGTCATTTCCTCAATATGTAAATGCAAGTTAAAAGCCCATTGACAAACGCATTGCATACTTTCCCTATGTTTTCCCAAGGCTGCATAGGGACTTAAAATTCCCGTTTGTGGTTTCCCAATGATTTCCGGTTGACTTATAGTAGGATGTAAAAATCCCACCTATGAGAAGATATTGTGCCACATGTAGATATACTCGTTATTGCTTCATTTCCTCATGAAAAGCTTGCTATCCATATATGCACTACCCCTAGAAAAACCCGTTTTTGGTTTTTATCTCCATTTAAAGGGCTGATTTCACTAGAAATCAGTTACTCTTTGCTGCTCCAAAGCTTTCCAGTTATATTCCCCACTTGTGCGCTCTTAGATTTGTATCTCTGCATCAAAATAAGCTTTCTATGGATCCATCTTATGAAGATATACTTACATTCTGAGATTTCCATGTAACAGTTGCTCACGCACACAAGCTTGTCATATTAGGCGAAGCTACTCCATCCAAAGGAAAAGAAAGGGCAAAGATGAAATACCAGTATGATAAAACTTAGAACTCCATTCCTCCTTCGCAGGTTACTTCATGCTATGCTGCGATCCGAGATACTGAGCTTGTTCATTTAGATATGGAAGACTTTTTGAAAAGGGTTGAAGCAGCTTCGATAGATAACATGCGTTGCATTAAGCAGAGTTATATCCACATGGTTTCAACTTTCCCTCTTGCTGTCCTAGAACCAGAGTTCATTTTAGCGTGTGCCATGAACTTTGATTATAATTCCAAAACTATCAGGGACCAAGATGGAAATACCATTATGAGCCCGGATCCGGATACCATAGATTGAATATTCAAGGTACCACCCACTCCCGTGGTCATAAACATTTCAAAAGATAAGGCTTTGGAGATATGGGATGAAGATAAGCATTACTCCATGAAGTATGCTAATAATCATTGGTTGGTCAACAAGAGACTTAACCTTTCCAGATGGCCAAAGAGTATGAATCGATCAGAGTTCAAAGAAGAGATCAATGTTCTCATTACATTGCTCAGCAGGATTGCACGACTCAAGGAATCCAATATCTTTGAGCCTTGGATGTACAAGTTCATATATGTCATAATTAGGTCCAAACAGAAGATATTTTGGGGAGAGATAATTAGTGACATCTTGTGAGAGCAATTGTCTCAGGTTTCCTCCACTTGTACGTTCTGTATGAACTTATACTTGGTATACATTGCTGCTGCCCTTGGATCTTTCTCTGGCCTTTCGACCAAGGGAGATAGGACACTTGTGCCCGTATGGGAGTACTATGATCAATTGCATCTAAGATCTAGCCGGGTGCATTACAGGAGGGTGTAGGATGCATTCCTTAGACATTACATGTGCTTATTTGATAAAGAGCTTCCTAAGAAGCGTGTTTCGGATGAAGCATGGAATAAAGTAAATGAGTATGGCTGTGTCTTCCTGCAATTCCCCAACTTCACGTACTTGAGAGTTGGTCATTTTCAAGGTGAACCATATACCTTGCCACAGTATCCTACTGACAAGATCATTCTGATGGAGTTGGCAAGGCAACTCATGGCGGTACAAACACACCAATCCACATTGCATAGGCCAGGAGTGGGAGTTTCTTCATGAAATCCACTCAAGATTGGTGGATACTCCTTGGACACAGTTCCAAAAGCAAAGAACATGGAATTTGAACTTCAATGGATCACTCTCAAAAGGTTCATGGCAAGGAGTTGTTTTGATTGGAGGGGCCTGAATGACAAAATGAGGAGACAGGCCTGAATGACAAAATGAGGAGACAGTTTGTGCATGTGCATTGCCTCGAAGACCTCTGGATTGATTTGCACATAGAGGCAGATATTCGGAAACTGGACTACTGCAGGTTAACCATCAAGCAGATAGTTGACTTCAGCCTTGCAAAGATCCCTGACAGGGTTGAAGATGATGGAGAGATTCTTGATCTGGATTATGTAAAGCATCACGGGGAGAGTCTACCAATTCTACCACCCTCATGGTCATCTCTTCTGCAGGGATGTACTATGACTGTTTGCACTTGATGGTCAACAAGGAAAAAGTTGTGCAAGGGCTCGTGGCTGAAATCAAGGCAATAATGGATTGTCTTAATAATCAAGAGCGTGTGATCAGTGAGCATTTTCAAGAACTGACATGCAAAGTTATTGCTGGAAATGGTGAATTAATCAAAGAGGAAGATGTTTTGACATAATTCATAGGGGTTATTCGTCTACAGCTTGAGGCAGATGATTTGGATTTCAGCATGATTGATACATTAACATGCTACAAAACTTTAGTGAATTGTTTATAGAGCAAATTGACATAATATAATTTGGTTATCTCTGAGGGTCCCAACGCAATCCGAAAGGTAACTATTATTGCACAACATACAGGTGACCGGATTCAGCAGTTATATGTGAGTCTCTGCAGAAGTTCAAGGAGTTTATGGGCACTCTTTGAAGGCATTTCTCAAGTGTCTTGGGCACTTCTTCTTTCCTCATGCTTTGATAGGATAGATGTAGTTTATGACAGATTGCATGTTGAGCATGAGCACTTTGTAAATACAGGATTACATGTACCTGTATAGCCGCTTCATGCAATCATGTTACAAGTGCTTTAGGCCTTGCAACATTGAATAAGTCAAAGTTTGTTATTGAATAAGTCAAGGTGATTAAGGGTTTCCCCTTTCCTCTCCACCTTTCTCTCTCCTCTTTTCCTATATAAAGGAGTGAGACCCATTGTATTTTTCATCTTTTGTTTTTGGGCAAGAAAGCTATGCTTGGATATCTTGTATCTTGAAGACTTTGAGTTTCATGCTGCAATTTTCTGAATTGAATAAAAGAAGCAAGATTTTCCAAACTTTGTGTTGTAGATCTTGAGATTGATTAATTTATTCTTATGTTGCATTAATTACTCTTTCTTGAATTTAGGATTTAAATCATTTGAGCGTTCAATTTAGTTTCTTGAGGACTTTGTGCTTCAAGGGAAGAGGTTGCTATAATCAAATAGTGGCTGCAATTACTAAGAGTTAAAGACTTTGGGCTTTAATTTGAAGTGTTTTATTTAAGTTTAAGGATATTCTGTCAGAGACTTTGCGCCTTACTGGTTGTTCTTGTTGAATCCTAAATCGGAATAATTGTAGGAGACTTTGGGTTCCCGTTCTTATTCCACCAAAACATTTATATAGACTGCTGTCTTTGGAGTTGCTCTTACGTCAACCCCGAGCCACCGGTATTATCGTAGCAGTAGGGCCTTTTTGATAAGTTTGAAAGTTGTTGTTTGTGAATCATTCCTAAAAACGAGGAATTGATTAAGAGAACCGCTCCTTTTTCATAATTTCAGTTAAGTTCTTGTTGAAGCCACCTACAGTAAGAAGGGAGCCTCCCCTATTGCTGAGAGGAGAGAGAAATCTCATTCAATGTTGTCTAAAGTCACAATTCTGTAAGTTGTGGTCACAGTGACTTACAAATTTTTTAGCCAATATACCTATCAAATCACCAGAATTGGAGCAATTTAAAAAAGCAAAATATTACTAGCAATAGGACCCTTGCACAAAAATTTGTAGGTGCGCAACACATGGTTCAATTTTTTTTTTTGATTTTTTAATATCTTTTTCAGAAAACTTAAACTTGAAAAAGAAAAAGAAAAAAAAAAAAAAAAAAAAAGCATAAAAGCTTTTTGTGTTTTACCCTCGCGTAGGTGTCCTATACTTCTCACATTGATTTGTTGGAATCAACTGCTAACCATAGTCGGTCGACACCTTTCTACAATCAAGTAGAATTCTAATCGGTGCCTAGAACATTTTTGGTAGATATTCCGACTGACCTAACCATTGGCAATGACCATTAAAGTCAGTTGCAAACTTTTATCGCCTTCCGTGATAGAAATTCGAAAAGGTTTCTCTTGAGAGAATATTTTTGGAAGCAGCAAAATATTTTGTATATATATATATATATATATATATATTGGCAACGAACTTGACAATGAGAATTCAGGGTAACTACAAGCATATCCCAACAAATCGTGCTTTTTGGTTACCAATGTATTTTTTTGACGGGGAAAATATTTTGGGAATCTTTTGTTGATGTCACCTATAAAAGCAGCCTAAGGAAGCCCCATCAGATGTTACTGTGGTAAAATCCTTCTTGGGACATGTGGGGTACTATAGAAGATTTATAAAAGGATTCGCGGGAGTATCTCTATCCCTAGAAAAACTTACCAGGAAAGGAGAGCGGTTCTGCTAGGAGAAGGAACAGGAGGCCTTCCAGGAACTAAAGAAGAGATTAGTAGGTGCCCCAATTCTGGTATACCCGGATTGGGATAAGGACTTTCACGTCCATGTGGACGCTTCGAATTATGCAATTGGAGTCACCTTGGCACAAATGGGGAAGGAAGGACTAGACCATCCAGTGTACTTCGTGAGTAGGCTACTCTCAAAAGCGGAGCAGAATCACAGTACCACGGAAAGAGAAGCACTAGGTATGGTTTATGCAGTTCACAAATTTAGACATTACCTATTAGCTACTCCTTTAAATTTTTTGTTGATCATCAAGCGCTCATGTACCTCGTAAATAAGCCGGTAATCCAAGGGAGAGTAAGCATATGGTTAATTCTTCTGCAAGAATTTACTTTTAAAATTATAGTCCGGCCTGGGAAAAGTCATGTAATAGCAGATTAATTATCAAGGATCAAGTCGGGGGAAGCCCCTGGAAGTGGAGTAAATGAGGATTTCCCAGATGCCCACCTCTTCCAAATTGCTATACTACCTAAATGGTACAAAGGGATAGGACAGTACCTCTCAACAGGCACATTTCCAAGAGAAATGCCAGTAGCAGAAAGGAGGAAGATTGCACTCAAGAGCCGGACATTTCAGTTAATAGAGGGATTGCTATACAAGATGGGACCAGACAGAATCCTAAGGAGATGTGTAATGGAAGAAGAAATCCCTGGAGTCCTCAGAGAATCACATGAAGGGTTGGCCGGAGGCCACATGGGGCCTGATGCAATAGCCTGAAAAGTACTGTTGGCAGGACTTTGGTGGCCCACAGTACATGCAGATGCCCGGGAATGGGTCCGGAGCTGTGATACATGTCAACGGGCAGGGAAACCCCTGAAAAGAGACTTCATGCCGTTGTTTCCGTCCCAACCACAAGAGTTGTTTGAGCGACGGGGGTTGGACTTTGTAGGGCCCCTCCCTATTAGCAATAATCACAGATGGAGATACATAGTGGTAGCAACTGAATACCTCACAAAATGGGCAGAGGTACGAGCACTCCCAGACAACACAACTCTCAGTATGGCAAAATTTCTCTATGAACAAATAATAACAAGATTTGGCATACCGCTACAACTTACGAGCGACAGGGGGGTACATTTCGTGAATCAAACAATTAGAACAATGACAAATGAGTACAAAAATTTTCACTCATTTTCCACTCCCTACTATCCAAGGGTGAATGGCCAAGCAGAGGCCACAAACAAAATATTGGTATCAATCCTATATAAGACTTGTGGAGTGGAAAAGGGAGATTGGGGGGAAAGACTACCAACAGTTCTGTGGGCATACAGGACGACTTACAAAGCCACCACTGGGCACACACCCTTTCACTTAATGTATGGGCAAGAGGCTGTGATGCCTATGGAATATGGAGTACCTAGCTTAAGAATAGCAATTGAGCACAGATTAGGAGATACAGAGAGCCTAAAGGAAAGACTCAATACTTTAATAAAATTGGATGAAAGGAGGACTCTCGCCCAATGGGCCACCCAGGTGGCACAAGAATGACGGAAATTTTGGCATGACAAACACTTGAAGAAAATGAATTATAAACCAGGCCAATTGGTACTCAAGTACAACGGGAAAAATGAAATTAAGCCAGGGCAAGTTCAAAATACGTTGGTTGGGACCGTACAAAGTTATGGAGGTATGAGATAATGGAGCCATAAAATTATCCACATTGGATAATAATCCCTTAAAAGACTTAGTAAATGGATCCAAACTAAGGCTTTATAATCAGAGAATAGAGATACATCCCATATGTCATTTAGACATAATAGAAGAAATAAAAGAAAAAGCCAAGGAAAATGAAATGAAAGAGGCCGTACGAACCGGATTACACAGAAGAAGTCGTACGCTGTACGGACCAGGCTGCACAAAGAATGCATTATGAATCGTACATATTGACAGTACGCCGTACGAACATGTAGAGTAAGGACAAGGGGCGTACGAGAGGCAACCGGACGGAAGACAGTCTTGGGCAGGTCGTACTACGGTGGAGGAGGTCGTACGGACGACGTCGGGAGTAGGCAAAGAAGGCCGTACACAAAGGGTCGTACGCAGGAGGCCGTACGGGCTTCTGAAGGACCGTACGCCGTACAGACGAAAAGCGTGGACAGATACGAAGGAAAAGGTTTATATACAAAACAGTTGGGGAAAGATAGTTAATAAGGGAATACGATAGTTGGTGGGAGACAATAAGATGGTGAAGATAAGTGTGGGAAACCCAAGCAAAGGGAAACTTACTGATTCCAAACAGAAAAATCTAGCCTTATAGGTGAGAAAGGTGACAAAGATGACAAGCACGAAGGATAAAGGGAAGAGCATGGAAAGAGTTACAACTGCCAATATAAGCTTTGAGAGCGTAATAGGAAGTGGATGTCGCGGCTGGTGGGAAAATGCAGAAGACAAGCACACCTTGAAAGAAGCATTACAACAGGCAGAGGTAGATAAAATAATTTTTATGCCCATTTTTTATTTGAAAGAATTTGAATCTATATTGCGGACGATGGTGGCTGGTTATGATAAACAAGCACACAAATCGGTAATCCGGTACTCCCACCAAACTGTAACCATTTCCTACTCTGCCAAGGAAATAAACAAGGTTTTTGGAATACCTAACAGAGGACAGGAACTCACAAAAATCCCAATGCCAGTAGAGGAAAAGAAGAAGTGGTTGGAATTAATGTGCAGAAAGGACCTCACGAAACAGGAATGGGGAATCATTCTCAACAAAAAGAATAGTAGAGGCCTAAAGAATTTTTTTATAGCCAATGAATAATGGCGATGCATTGTGGACCTGGTAAAAAGTAAACTGACCGCTGGCAGCCGCACATCCGACATAGCCCTCTGGATGCTACCAGTAGTTGATGGGTTGAACAGGGGACATGTGTATAATTGGGTGCAGTTCCTTTCAGAACGGCTACATGAGTTCATGGAATTAAAGCATAAAGCATTTTATATGCCTCATCATGCTATAGCATTATTTTTGGAAGCAGTCCACACGCAGGTGGTTGCTGAACATAGGGGAGGGCTAGTCCCAGCCAACAGGGTGGAACCTTACAAACCAGCCATGACATACTGGGTCCACTTAGACACCTTCGTAGCAGGTGGAGGAGAACCAAGGAAAAAGAAACCAAGATAGGCAATAAATTGTCAAACAACACATAGCGAGGGTTCAAGCCAGGAAGAGGTCGGAGATGACAGCTCAGAAGAGGATGAGGTTAGTACGGATACCTCCTCAGACTCCCAGGATGAGGAAATCCGTTTTGGCCACTTGAAGGGCACACCCAGGGATGTCACATTTCTCCCACGAGGGGAAGGCCCATTGCCAGGAAGGGTATTTGAGTATGCTCAGATTCACAAAACCACCAGCAGTCAAGAAGGAGCTCGTGGCATGGAAGTAGTCAGTACCATCACCAGTACGGATGTAGCAGGCCATACCATGCCTAGTACGGAAGAAGGCCGTGCCATTCCTAGTACAGAAGAAGGTTGTACCATTCCTGGTACAGAAGAAAGCCGTACCACATCCAACATAGAGGTTAAGGGGATAGAAAAGGGGAACCCAAGCACAAAAGAAGAAGGAAGCGGACCTCAAAAGATCCCTAAATGGGGAGCCACAAGGCTTTCCTTGCCTGGTGTAGCCAACCTCATTCCGATAGACCAACAGGCTCATACCAAGGTTATAGACCTCAGGGGGCAGCAAACAGGTGGACATAAGATAAGACTTTACACACCCCAGGGAATAGAAGTGGCCCACCCGGTTGCCTTGGTGGTACAGGTTGCGGAGAACAAAAGAGATGTAGAGAGTAAGGATGCGGAAGACGCAGTACTGGAAGATGCTGAAGACACAATACTGGATGAGGCATATAAGCTGCTCGAGGAGGTAGGGATGGCATCACCACCCTCCCCACCACCCATAAAACCAGAAGGAGAGAACGTAACAGGGATGAAACACACCCCAGAGCACTGTTCAGATATGACTTCAATAAAGCAACAAGATTCCTCAAAGAGCTGCTAGCTATGGAGCACACCACGAAGGAAATCATCCAGCAGGCCAGAAGTCAGAATATGGAAGCTATAATTAGAGCAGCAGAGTCCCTGGCAATATTCATGAAAGGAAAATGCCATACAGACTGGGGCCCATTCCACTAGAGTGGATACAAACAAGAAGAAATAGGTGAAATATGGACAGCCCCAGGCATCATCGTACAGGAACAGGAACAATCACCCCTCTTGCACACTCTTATAGAAATGGAGGTGGCTTTCAGGAGGGCATACCTGGAGCTTCAGCAAGAAAAAGACTTGGCAAACCAAATGAAGAAGGATTGGGAAGAGGACAAAGCTAGGTGGGAAGCTAACTGGAAGATGGAATAGGCTGATCTAGAAGGAAAAGTAGCAGCAGCTGAAGCCAAAAAGATGGATGCACTACGAGTGCTCCAAGGAGTTTGGGTCAAACAGAAGGCTGCTGAGTGGGACCTTCTACGCATCCGAGAGCGAGCCCCAAGTCCAAGGATGTCTTCACAACTCAATTGAAATCTGATTTTCTTTGTTGTATTCAATCGTCTGGAAGACGACATTTTTTTTGGAGGGGGGGATATATGTAGTACGTAATAAAGTCATTTTGTATTAGACTTAGTTATGGTTTGTGGGAGGGTAGTTAGTAGCAAGGAGATGCGTCCGTTGGTTTTCCCAACCAACCGACTATTATATAAGTACTTTGGTTTTTGTTGTGGAAGGGTTGGTTTTTGGTAATAAAAATAGAAATAAACATTTCCTCGCCATCTTGGTGTTCTGGTATGGTACTCTGTGCATTACATTGGTATTGGTAATTAGTTGTTTATTGGTAAATGTCTTGATGATACCATTGAATACTTGCTGTATGGTTCCGTACATCTTTGTATATCTTGCACTGTAAACCATTCTACAATTGGGAATGCCTGCAATATGGAATTTGAGGCGATTAATGCCTCCATTGAACTTCTTCAAGCATAAGATGCAAATCAAATTCCTCAGTACTAGTCCCATTACAACATATTTCCAAGTAGGGTCTTTATTTCTATGGGAAGGCTTATAGTTGCTAATGTTGAGTCTGATGTGGAGCCAAAATGCAATTCTATCTAACCTACAACTTGTTTAAATACCGGAAAAGAACATTTGAAAAATAACAATGATTTGAATACAACTCAACAAATTAAATTCATATATAAATTGGGCATTACAAATGTAGTATGGTAAATGAATAGAAATATGGCATGCCATTAGTTAATTTATCTAAAAAAATCATTTTTTAGACTCAAAAGCGTAAAACTCTTTGCTTACGGGGAAATACATTGTTTTCATTTAAAAACCTAATACAAATCAGCAATAAAAGTTAAAAAAATCAAATTCATCGCAAGTAGAATTGTAATTGATGTTTACATATCTATTATTAACATGCTAGAAGTAAATTAAAAAAATTGAAATAAAATCTAACTTGGAAATTGAAATTCCTCAAATCTGCTCTTAAAATCCACTATAAATCCTTTCAAATTGCTCTCAAGGATGCACAATTACTATGTGAGGTTTAGTTATGGGCATTTAGGGTTAGATAGGCAAAAAAGGAGTGTCCAAATTGTGTTTTTTCAGCCTGCAAACCATGTCTTGTGAGTTTTGTTTGATGGACTCATTGATACATGGTGAGTAAACACCAATTTTTTCTGCTGCAACTCACTGAAATTTTTTTCTACCCTAGATTGGTTACTTTACTTTGTGAATGCTTGGTGCTAGAAAACTTGTGAGTAATTGGTGACTTGCCGAACACGTTTGTATACTATGGTGAAAGATCCCCTTCTATACTGTCCCCAAATTTTCAGTTTTGTCTCATAGGCATTTCGGCAAACAGTTGGTATGCAAAATCTGTTCTGAGTTTTCTGAGTTTCTTATTGACTGATTGTGACTAAATTTTGTTGCCAAATATCCTATGAAACATATAGATATGAAGTAAAAGGATGCACAACCAAAGAGCAATTGATGACAGTGAAAAATCACTCTTTATGGCTTCATATCAGTCACAAATACATTCATGAACAGTTCTGATTTAGAAGTGGTTTTTCCAAATTTTTGTATTTTTCTTGAGTTGAGAGATGCAAGAAAACATTAAAAACTTATACTAAACATTACCAGCAACAAATACAATTCTGAAGCAAATCTGAAATCTCTATTTTATTGCCAAACAATTTTCATGAAATCACACCAGGTATATTAGAAGAGATAGAATTGCTAGTAAAACTTGGAAAAAAACCAATCCCTGAAATTTATTGCTTCAGTGCCCAATTCTAATGCCAAATTCACCTCCAATCTGCTGCAAATACATCAAACCCTGGATGACTCCATGGCTGGAGGTCTAGTACAATTCTGGTATGGCTGGAGCAGAAGTACGGCTGACTGAATGAGCTGAAGTTGACCTGAAACTGCTGAGTCTTATGCCCAATCTGTATATTGCAATCGTTAACTTCTGTTTATACAGCAAATTTTCATTCTTTTTTCATTTCTAGCTCCCTTCAAGTATGTATGGCCCAGCTAGGAATTTATTCTCACACAAACTCCTGATAAAATCTTAAGATCTATGGAACAAATTCTTCTAAGTTGCCAAAGCACACATAAATCTTGCAATTCCTTCAGAGGAATCGCCCTCCAATGCTCTCTAAGCTGATCAATACTGAAATTCTCTCGCAAAATAGGAAAAGAGTGCAGTTGGGTGAACATCCAGCCCACAAGGCGCAAGGGTTTTCGTCCTTATAGCCACAAATATACTGAAAACTCCAAACTTGAAGCTCTCCAATAACCTGTAGGTGTAAGTTCTCAATCATAGATGTGCAAAATGAGCTCACAAAACACTTTTATATCCAGCCCTAGGTCTAAGTTCGAATTAGGGTTTCATTTCCCCTTTCTATTAATAAAATAGCTTTATTTTATTTTATTACTTTATTAAAAAGCTAGGATGCCGATTCGGGTTCGAGTTTGAAGAACCGGTTCGCCGGTTCGCCAAAATTTTGAAATGGGGTTTGGGTTCGGGTTCATTAGTACAAAAATATGTAATTTTTTTTTTATTATATATACATATTTTGATATATATGCAACCTAGAAGCATGAGTTAAGATTAGAATGTCACGTAGTATCATAAAAAGCAAACATTTAAACAATAAAAACACTATTAAATTTGTAATCATACCATCATGAATCATGAATCCATGATCATACCATCATATACTTCAAGTTCAAGTTCAACATCAAAGATTCAAAACATCTAAATTAAATCAGAACATCAGTTCAAGTATCATTGATCAACTAATGGATTCAAAATTTGTTGATATTCAATGTTCATTATTCTAGAATGTAGAATCTATTCAGATTCTTCAGCATCTTCTTCTTCTTCTTCTTCATCTTCTTCTTCTTCATTGGCATTAGTTGACTCACAAATAGAGCTAAGGCCAATGGGGTCAGCTGCACTAATAATAGTATTTGCTTCAAAATCTTCACATCCCTCTAGTGCAATCCGAGATGTGGACGCATCCAAGTCCGCAAGCTCTGCATTTATATCCCACCTCTTCGTCTCCCCTTCATTGTATTCTTTAGTCTTGTGAGAGACAAGACGCAAGTTGTAATGCAC
>MU225886.1:543990-557506 GCA_018584345.1 Thuja plicata
GACTCTGATTTTGAAATGCACTTTCTAGTGGTCCCTTTCTTTTAAGTGTGTTTGTAGGGGGTGCTTCACTTTCAGTGCCAGCTGAGGTAGGAAAAAAGGGGTGATCTTCTATCACAACATTTATAGAGTGGGGTTGCTTTCCCTTTGCTTTTTTACTTTTATTAGTATTACTATTGGCTACAACTTGTCTACGTTCTTCTCTCTCTTCTGCTGTCTCATGCTCTGCAATATATTGTAATACTGTTGCATTTGGTATAGGTGCATTTTTTTTTCCAGGGCATTTCTTGACTCCTCTTCCAGGTAATCCACACAAATGACTTGCCACACGATAATATGAACTGTTCCTTACTACATCACAACCCCGACATTTCCAATGGAATCCACCACCTCCGGGAAGGGCACTTAGAATACCAACATACTTCCACAAAGGAGAATCAGAAGGGGGTTCTACTATTGAGTCAATATTGCGGTTGCCTACTGAGAAAGAGGTAGATGCCATTGTAGTTCCTTTTCCTATGGCAAGAAATTTGTATACATATTCAATATAATAATAAAACAAGAGAATGAAAAATTCTGGAAAATAATGGACAATGAAAGAAATGAAAATAAAATNAAATGCTTAAACAAAAACAAAAACTTGAAGCAAATGGAACAAGAACTTACCTCTTCCACTCATTGTAAGCTTGCAAAGGTGTAGAAATGAGGCACAATCACTTGAAGAAGGTCCACAAATCAAGTTTTCAACTCCTTGCACAACCAAGCTCTTGCTCAAACACCTATCTCCTCTTGCTCAAGACCAAATAAGCTGTTTGCACACCACAAATGAGCATTAGAAGCAACAAAAATGTCTTTAAACTCACTTTTTAGGGTTGTGGACGCCAAATTTTCATTAACTTCGCCATAAAATCCCGTTTTAAGTCAAACCGCGGGTCAAATTCGCGTCAAATTCAAACCAAATTCGACTTTTTTGGCGAAATTCGCCCGGGTTCGAACCACAAAAATCTGGTTTCGAATTTGGTTTTTAAAAATCGGACCTTGCCAGAAAAATTCGAACCCACAGTCGAACCGGACCCGAATTTCGAACCAGTTCGAATTTGGCAGGGTCCGGAGGGGGCAGGGGCCGAACCCGGTATCTTAGTTAAAAAGTGATAATAAAGTCACTTTTTATTATTTTATTATAAAGTGAATATAATATCACTTTTATTATTATTTTATTATAATCCTAAACTTAGGAAATAATAATTTATTTCTTCATTTACTCATAAAATGCAATCCAGGGCTCAAAAATAAATTCTGTATGAAGCTCTTTGATCCCTGATACTGTCCGAACCCTGCAAGCTAACTGGAACCCCGCTCAAAACAACCTGAAACTGCACTTGAAGTCCCTGAGTGAGTCTCCTTAACAACCCATTGGCCTACGGGAACTCTGGTGATAGGCCAACCATCAACTCATCTACTGTCTCCTAGAAAGGGGACATTACATATGGTCACATTTATGACTACTTGAGGATGCCGAGTATTTATCTCTAACTTTTTTAGTGTAGGATTTTATTTTTCTTATGTTAGTAGGGAATATTTATTTTCCTACACATATTATTAAGCTTGCTTAGGTTTTATTAGAATGGTTAGGAGGAGGACACATGGCATAATCCTACAATTACAAGTGTCATTCACACCCACCTTTGGGTAGTTGAATGTCTCACCCTCTTTTGGATTCATTTGCCACCTCCCATAACCATTTTTTTGTTTTTTCCTAAGTTGGCATAACCATGTATTTGGCATTTACCAAGTAGGTAAATCTCCCTCCTATTTTGGGTTCTTGGGAGTTATTATCCCTCTTGGTCTTATATGTCCATATTTATCTATAAATACAGTCCTCACCTCTCCCTATGCTAAGCACTATGAAGTCCACTAGTTCACTTATTCATGAGTGCTTGTCTAGTGCTGAGATTGTTTATCTCTTGATTCTTGTCTTGCTGTCCTTCAATCATTTTGATCTTGGGTGGCTTTACAGCTAAATCTAACAAGCTTCATTGAAGGAATTTGAACCTCAGGAAGAGATATCACTTGATACCTTGTTTGACTTCTATAATCTGTTTTCTTTCTTAAAATGTCTAGATCTTTAGCAGCTCCAACATATCACCTATAACTTTTAAGGAGATTTACCTCTAGACTTTGTTTGTCTATCTCTTCACTTGATCTTGCCTTTATAGCGAGAATGTAAAACATAGTGTCCCTTGTGACATACTCCATGGATTTCCTTTTTTCATGTAACAAAAAGGGAGTAACTACATTTGCAAGCATCAAATTAGTAGAGTACCATTGATTTCCGTAACCAAGTTATCTCATGAAATTAGAAAAAGAATATAATTAGTTAATGCATTTATCTCACTCGTCCATATCAACACCAATGTATGCTAATTGGGTTATCACAATGTTGAAAGCATTCAAATGCTCTTTCATAGACCCTAAAGGAGTACAACTTTTTAAAGGAAGAGTTTGTTCACCAAAGACTGCTTGATACAAATTCCCTATATTGCTCTTATGGATAATTTGTACTAAGACATTCAACAACACTGGATCTAAAAGGAAAAGTTGGATTAAACTTCTTGTCTTCCTATCAACTTTTTTAAAGCCACGTGCGTCCATATTTGATGATTTTTTTTGTGAAACAACAATCAATGTCTTTATCAACAAGGAGATCCTCCATCTTGAGCTACCCTATTTCTAGGAGTGCTTGCTATTTGTGCTCTCAGAAACCTTGGGTTCACGTACTCAAAGCTTCCACTCAAACAGAGAATATAAGAAGGCCAAATACCCTCCTCTCAATGTAGAAAACCAAGCTCTAATATCAAATGAAAGAAAATACAAATAACTGATAGAAAGGGTCTATGCTAAATAGGTTACATAATCCAAACTATAGCAACAAAATTAATTCAATACCATGCACACATGAAGAGAAGATATAGTTTGGGAAATCTATCGAGGAAAAAAGTCAGCAGCAATATAGCATCACTCAATATATTGCTGAAGAGAATGAAGAGAATTTAGATAGATTTTTCTTGTGCTGATTTGATGTGTCTTGTTTATGTATCTAGTGAGACCATTTCTACTGAAGTAGTGTAGTGAGGCCATTCCCGCTAATGCTTGTTGTGAGTAGTCATGTGTCCTTGTTCGCAGCTACAGCATTCTGTTGTGAACAATCGTGTGTGTCCCTATTTACCTAGTTGTGTATGGATTGTAGTGTATGCCCTAGTTCATATATTATGAATGTTTCTCAATGAACTATAGCTGTGTCCAAAGTCATTGATTGTATTTAAGCATCTGGAACTGTGTATGTCCAAATTCACATGAAGATTATTGTCTCTAATTCTTAGGACTATAATGTAATCAGGAATGCTAGAAATTATTGCACATAGTTTGGTTATATAATGTACATTTTGGTAAAGACCATAGCCTATAATATAAAGTTTGTTAACCATAGGTTAGGTTGTTGGGAAGATTATGCAACACACATGTAGAGAACAAACAATACAATACATAGAAATAATGTCTTGTTACGACACACATAGAGAATGAAAAGATCATATCATATTTCTATGTATTGTGTTGTCTATTCTCCGACCAAATTCAACGTCTTACAGAATGTGCAATCTTTGTTAGAAGACAACAATAATGAGACCTTTATGCAATTATTTATGGAGATGGAACTAAAAATATTGTATTACCTTTCAACATGGGTGAGTTAGATATGTCACCAAATGTTTTCCAAACCTAATGTGGTCTTCATCATTGGCTTTGTTAGGGTTCCAAACAACTACAAACCATTTTGCAAAGGGCCATTCACAAGATGTATTTCTGAGTGCTGATAGTGCTATGATCTTTGTTCTCAAAAGGGTGGAGCTTGTTGTCCGGAATAATGTAATGTTGTCGTTGGGAATTAGTTAGTGACCAGAGGCTAGGTAGTTGGAGCACGGTTGCCAACCGTCGCACCCCTTCGGTACCTATATGTACTTAGTTTCTCGATAGAAGAGAGGGGCTTGTACGGAAATACCTTTGTACTTAAGTGATGAATCCATGAATAAAATACTGTTATACTTTCTCTGTTGAGTACTTTACTTTGTGTATGTCTTGTTAAATTCCGTTTACCCACGAGGGCAAACATTTGGCGCCACTGCCTAGACATACTCGGGAAGGGAAAAGATTGGATGGCGCACAGACATAATGGGTTTGCCATTTGTGGCGTCCATCGTAGGGAGTTTTAACATCTGAAAGTTAAAAAGCAAAGGACACTGTATAAACAATTATAATGAGTTTGTGTTAAGTTTTGATGCCCAATCTTTTAAATAAAGACAGGAATAAAAAGGCACCAAACGATGAGTGGGAGGCAGCAAAGAAGGCCTTAATCTTTGAGCAACAAATAGAACACCAACGAAGGCTGGGGCAACTTGCCGCAGAACAACTTGCTAGAGGGTTGACCAAAGGGGACCCCGGGAGTGTTACGGAAGGTGCACAGGCCGAAGGAGAGCCGTACACTTCGCCAGAGCATCGAAGGGTGTGAAGCAACGAAGAGTTGCTTGAAGAGACAAGGCTAAGGAGGGCCTTACTGGAGAAAACTAGAGACTTGTTTACAAATCTACCTTGTACACCACGTCCGAAGACCCAAGTTGAACGTACAGACAATCGCTGTAGAGGAGACCGTACGACCGAAGGTGCCACTGAAGCACAGGCGTCCGACAGTCAGGAACCTTTGTTCGGGCCAACGACACCACACACCAGGGTACCAACAAATACTCAAGCACAAGTGCAAGTGCCAGTTATCAATACCACGAACACCACCAGCACGGGTACAGGTGCTGGCACAAGTGGTGCAGGAGCACAAACACAAAATCCACCGCGGGTGACACAACCCACCCCAATGGTGACCAACAAGGAGAAGTTGCCAAAATTCCATGGAGATGGAAAGGAAGATCTAGTACGACATTGTCGTACGTGTGAGACAATTTGATCAACGAATGGAGTCGTCGACGAGGCAGAATGGGTGAAACAGTTTCTTCCCACACTCAGAGGAGTAGCCATCGACTGGTACTCCGATGTGGACAAAACAAAGTTGACCACTTGGGACGAACTCAAGAAAGAATTCCAGAAGGAGTTTTGACTCCTGAGGGATGACAATGAAATTGTTTCAGAGATATACGATACCAAACAAGGCAAGAAGGAGATTGTGCGGGCCTACGGTTGCCGACTGAAGGAGTTAGTCGGAAAAATGGATAGACAGCCAGCGGATGGCCCGAAGAAAAGATGGTTCGTGGAGGGCCTGAAATCTAACCTACGGAGGAAAATGAAGATAGTGCCCCCCACCTCATACGAAGATGCCTATAACCGGGCAATGGACTTGGAGAGCGAACAAAAGACCTCCAAGAAGAAAAGAAGCAAGTCCTCTTCGGACGAAGATGACACTGCGGACAATGACAGTAGCAGTGATGACGAGTCAAAGAAAAAAGTCATGGCACTCCAAAAGGACATGGAGAGAATGATGAAGGAGTTCAAGACCAGGAAAGGGGGTACCGGCAAGGGGGAAGATGACATGTGGTGTACAAATTGCAAGGAGAGTGGCCATACGAAGGGGTCGTGTCCCAAAAAGGCATTTTGTGACATTTGCCAGATCATGGGCCATTCCACAAAGGAATGCCCATACAACATGAAAGTGAGGAATCAACAAGTGCTATTTACCCAAGAGCAACCATCTATATCGGGGGGGACAAAGACTAACAATAACGCATCCTCGGGCAGGTATAGAGGCAACCAATGCGGTGGCGGAAGGGGCAATAACAACAACACCAACACCAACACAAGGAGTCAAATACAATACGACTCCAAGGGTCGGCCGATGATCCAGTGCCGAGCTTGCAATCAGTGGGGCCACTTTGCAAGGGACTGCGACACCCTGCAAAAGCTATGCCGCTGGTGTGGTCCTGGCAACCACGAGGATGCCAACTGCCCTAAATCCGGCATTAATTGGCTAGACATAGATGGAAGCACGAGTACGGTACTGACCGTCACCCGAGGGCAAGCAAAGCAAGCCGCATATCCAGACCCTCAAACAGAAAAACAACGGGCATGGGAGGCTAAGGAAGAAATAGAGAAGGCGATGAAGGCACAAAAAGAAACATGGGAGATGGCCACCACCTCAGGCTGGAGGGAGGCAGAACAGAACATTCTCAGACAATTGTTACATGTAGAGGTACCGGTGAAACTCCAGGATCTCCTCCACACCATGCCTCACTTGGGAATGACGCTGTTGGAGAACTTGGCTACGCAGCCAAATACCACACATACAGACATTTATGGAGGGTCTGCAACTAACCCAATGATACTTGCTGTAAACAACGGTGGGTACCCGATAGTCATCGAGATGGGCATCCTTGGCACGATCCTGACAGACACTATAGTGGACGGAGGGTCAGGGGTGAACGTCCTTTCGAAGGAAACATGGAGGAAATTGGGCAAGGCAACATTGTGGCCCCCAACCTTCAACTTATTGGGCGCCGATCAGTAGGGTATCAAACCCCTTGGAACGTTGATGGC
The DNA here is from genome assembly GCA_018584345.1 of Thuja plicata. Taxonomy (NCBI): domain Eukaryota; kingdom Viridiplantae; phylum Streptophyta; class Pinopsida; order Cupressales; family Cupressaceae; genus Thuja; species Thuja plicata. Next base: position 550,579 of record MU225886.1, read on the forward strand.
ACAATGGGTCACCATTGTCTCGCAACCATTTGTACTAGACTTTGTGGTGATACCTTTGAAAAAGAAGGGTTATGATGCCATTCTGGGTTGAGGGTGGCTGATCACGGCGAAGGTAAACCACAATTGGAAGAAAAACACCCTTTCGATGGAGAATGGGGGGAGGAAGTTCACCATCGACCTTCGCACCCAGATGGTGAGCGAAGAGATAGCCTCTTCTTTAGAATCAGAATCTGACGGTGAGAACGGCCGAAGGGATGAAGGAAGGAGTTGTATGGAACCTAACGAAGAAGGTGTCTTAGAATTGGAAGAGTGTTCGGGAGATGATGCCGACTCCATGAACGGTCTCTTCCACTGGCAAATAAAGGACTACGAACTCTTCCGACAAGCATGCAATGTACTAAGTATTGAGGAAGAACCAAAAACATTTCCCCTGGAGTACAGTGAATGCAAGGAAGGGGATGCAAAGAGTATAAGGAGCCGTCTGTCAAACCAATGAATTTGGGGAAGGAAGAGGAACCTAAGATCATTCTTCTCGGCGACGATTGGAATCCTGAGTGGAAGGCCGCAGCCTTCAAAATCTTTATTCTCCTAATTTAAGGGCGAGAGACCCTGGTTCCTATAGAATTTATGGTTCCAAGCCTTGGGATCGCCATTGAAAACAGACTCGGCGACATGGAAAGCTTGAGGGAGCGGCTGCACACTCTCAATAAATTAGATGAAAGAAGAATAATAGCCCAATGGGCAATTGAGGTTGCACAACAACGGAGAAAATATGGGCACGATAAGCACCTACGAAAGATGCATTCCTCCCCTAACCAGTTGGTGCTGAAGTACAATGGAAATAATGAGATTAAGCCAGGAAAATTTGAAGTAAAAAGGATGGGACCATACAAAGCTTGGGAAGTCGGCTACGACGGGGCCATCAAGTTGAGGACTCTCGACGGACTGGAGATACATGAGGCCATCAACGAGTCCAAAGTGAAACCTTACCCGGTGAGGATGACAGGGCACTCAAAAGGATGGAAAGAGCGACCCGAGAGCCGTCCATACGGGTGACCGAAGAAGCATCCGGTTGAAAAAAAAAAACCAACCGTACGACGCCGTACGACCTGATGCCATATGGATCCGTACGAACGAGAAGAAAATTTGCGAACAAATTTTTTTAAAAAAAAAAATAAAAAAAAATCCATATGGTGCCGTACGACATGATGCCGTATGGACCTGTACGATCATACAGAAAAACGAAAAGGTCTAAAAACGTCTGTACGGACCCGTACAAACACTGAAAGAGGAAATGTTTAAAATGCCCGTACGGTGTCGTACAACTTAGTGTTGTACGACAGTACGAGCGATTGAAAAAGGTTGAAAAAAGCGCAGTGAACTTTTAAAAGACCGTATGGCCATACGACCATATGGAAAGAGCTATAAACCAACGCCTGTACAGACTTGAGCCTGGCACATAAAATGAGTCGTACAATAGTACGGAATCGAGAGGGAAATATCTACGTGGAACTAGGCTAAGTCGTGACCGTACGGTCACTGCACAGGCGAAGGAAGCAGCTTCCGTACATTGTACGGTCGAGGACGAAGAAACATAATTTCGTACGTCGTATGGACAACAAAGAGTACCGTGTAAAGTGTAATTGTACAGCCGTATGGACGAATGCAAGAGTGCGGGTGTTTTTAAATAATTAAGGAGGGTTGTACGGATGGAGAGGAGGGCATGCATTTCCGAGATGGAATGTGAATAATTAAGGAGAGAAATTTTGTACGGTTAGGGAGGAAATCCATACATTTTTGTACAATAGCCAGCAAAGTTGTAGTGTTTTAAATTATTTTGAAAGTTGGGGAGAAGAAAGAAGGCACGAGAGAGCAAAAAGAAAAACGAAGACAAATGAAGAATAATTCACAATGGCACCGAAGGGAAGGACATAAGCAGTTAGTGAAGAAAATAGTCATTGGCCATTTGCACAGGCACCGTAAGAGAGTATGGCATCGAAAGAAAATCACGAAAATGGTGTGCCCCATGGACTTCTGTGTGGGTTGGAAGGTGTTAATTTGGTCTTGGCGGTGGGGGCGCTGCCCCTCGACCCTGCTGGGGCATTTTATTTTTGAGGTATACTACAACTGTGAGTTTGGGGCATCAAAGCAGTCAAGGTAAGCATTGGGTTTGTTTCCTATGGTGAGAGGGAGCTTGAAGCCAAGCATTGGAAAGAAAGCCCTAAGCCGCAAAGGGAGATTGTTTTGGAGGTTGCGAACCAACAGAGTTTGATGGAAGGCATTGCAAGAACGATGACCTGGCAAGAACAAGAAGTCGTACGACACGAGGCAACCTTTGGGGAGTGTGACCAGTTGATGAGACCTGAAGCTGCCGCAGGCATGGATTATCCGCACGCCAGTGGTGGAGAGAGCACTGGAGCAAGCCTTTCAAGAGGGGTACTACGCTTTAAGGCACTCGGAGTATGTCTTGGCTAGAGTGAGGCTGCCTTGGTGGATGCACAGAGAGCTCGGGAGGAGCTGACCACCCGGTTGGAGGCAGTAGAGCGACACTTGGCTCAGCGTACCAAGGAGTTGGAAGCAAAGAAGGCAGCGGCGGTGGCTATTAAGGTCAGATTGGCTAGGGAGACGATATCGTTTGAACAGGAGTTAGTGGAGGCTACAACTGAAAAGCGTGTTTTGGAGACAGTTTGGTGCAGGCACGGGAGGAATGTGATGTGACCAAAAAAGAACTACTCGAAGCAGCTTCTCAGAGACGCCCCCTCCGCCCCTTCTTCTCAGTGATTTTCTTATTGTATGCAGTGTACTTCATCTTCCTTTTGTTGTGAGTCGCCAGAGACGACTTGCTTTTTGGGGAGGATGATGTTTTCGGGAATAATGTTATGTTGTCGTTGGGAATTAGTTAGTGACCGGAGGCTAGGTAGTTGGAGCACGGTTGCCAACCGTCACACCCCTTCGGTACCTATATGTACTTAGTCTCTCGATAGAAGAAGAGATGGGCTTGTACGGAAATGCCTTTGTACTTAAGTGATGAATCCATGAATAAAATACTGTTATACTTTCTCTGTTGAGTACTTTACTTTGTGTATGTCTTGTTAAATTCCGTTTACCCACGAGGGCAAACAAAGCTCTCCTTATGTCCACAAATTCACCCTTCACATTTGAAACTGTTCAACTTGAGAAGTGAATAATCAATAATCATAAAAAAACCCAAATGCATCAACTTCCAAAGCAGTTCTTTTTCCTTTGCAGATTTGTATCATGTGTAGATTTGAAAGATAGACATTACTGCTCTCTCAAGAGATACAGAATGCATAGCTTACTATAGTTTTATTTGTCCCAGTTCTTATATCTTTCTTCTGTGTTTTCTTTGGTTACCATTCAACATTAATATTGCTTCCGTGAGTATAATACATCTAAATTCACACAGTAGACTGGTGTTCCATGGAGTCTCCCTAGGTGTTCATAAGTGTTGCCTAACAAAATGATCTGTCAATGAGCGGAAAATCCTTGTGCCCAAAAAGATGTCTTGTTTGCGATACAAAAATATGGTTCAACAAAGATTGACTCAAAATTTTGCAGTTGAATCCCCAAAAAACATATAATTACATTTTATTGTTATTTTTTTAAACCTTAATTCCTATCTCACATCCATTAGAATGGAGATAACACTTTTCTGTTAAGTATGCAGGCTAAGTTGCTCTGTGAAGTTAAATGATATTATTTCTTACTTTTCAAGGATGTCTAACACTCTCTTCTCGTTTATTGCTCTACAGGATATTGATAAGAAATTTTGTGTAAATGTGCAGTTCTTATTCATGGATATAAATGGCAATGAAATTTTATCTTCTTTATGTATATTGTTGGCACGAACTACATTAGCTAGGCTTAGAACTTGGAAGCTGACTTATTCTGTCTTTTTGCAGATTGTGGCGGTAGTTTCAATTCAACTATGGACTGCTGCATCCCTGCTCGATGCAAACTGGTTCAAGATAATTATTGTGGCATACTTCTTTGGGTCCTTTTTGAATCACAATTTATTCCTGGCAATTCATGAGCTTTGCCACAATTTGGCCTTTTCAACACCTACGTATAATCGTCTGTTGGGCATATTTGCTAACCTTCCAATTGGTGTTCCCATGTCTGTCACTTTTCAAAAGTACCATCTTGAGCATCACAGATACCAGGGAGTTGATGGGATTGACGTGGACATTCCCACTTATACAGAGGGACATGTGGTATCAAATGTCTTTTGGAAAATTGTCTGGGTTATACTACAGCTGTTTTTTTATGCCTTTAGGCCATTGTTTGTGAATCCCAAGCCTCCAGGGATTTGGGAGGCCAGTAACCTACTAGTGCAGTTAACCCTTGATGCGGTTCTTGTATACTTCTGGAGTTGGAAGTCCTTTGCATACCTTATTTTGGCAACATTTCTGGGCGGGGGTATGCATCCCATGGCTGGGCATTTCATTTCAGAGCATTACGTGTTCCAGAAGGGACAAGAGACCTACTCATACTATGGGCCACTGAACATGTTGACATGGAATGTTGGATACCATAATGAACACCATGATTTTCCAAGGATTCCTGGTAGCAAGCTTCATAAAGTCAGGAAGATTGCACCTGAGTTCTATGAAGGCCTCAGTTATTATAAATCATGGACACAAGTAATTTACATGTATATTATGGATCAGACAGTGGGACCTTTCAGTAGGATGAAAAGAAAGCTTCAGTCGAATGGACGTGAAAAGAAGAATTGACATTTATTGTGAATTATCTGGTAAATGATTCTTTTGATTCTCTACTCATTGACCACATTTTGTAATAGACAGGTTATCTTTGTATCTATTTTTGGCACATGGCGCGCTTTTCGTATTCTTATTTTGATGGAAGTGCATTTCTTGTATTTACCATTTTTGAATACATGGAAGTTGAATTCTATGGTGATGGTTGATGGATTTAGTTCAGACAGTGGTACTATGTTCTAAGCTTTTACAGTCTATAAGTAATTATTGCTTCCTTATGGTCAAACTCATAGAGATTGAACAAGAAATGTGAAGAGTCAAAAACATCCTGTAATGTTTGATCTAAATTTGATGGAGCTAGCCTATTTTAGTATGCTAATCATATTCAATCTATGATCTTTTAAAAATTATTTCCTGGTTTCATCCAAATGGATTAAATTGATGCAATCTAGTCCATATATTTGTCTGAAGTAAATCTGTATTACTGATCAGGTTACTTTGTCAAGGGGGAATTCGGTAGGTTTACTGTTAAATTTATATTTTCAAAAAACTGCAAAGTGACCAGACAATATTTCATGTTTTACTATTTCTTATAGATTTTCTGCAAGATCTGCAAAATGTTGCAATTTTCAGAATTTCATTTCAGGGCACTGCATTATGCATCAATATATTCTTTTTTGTGTCTGTACAAGATACATGATTGTCATAAATGTTTCAGAGCTATGATTGCATGGTAGTTTCGTAGTATTATTGTAAATGGCATTTGAGTATATCAATTTTTTGTTCTTGATGTAACCTGCAAGATTATTTGGATATCTTTCCTAAACTCTCTCATTTCTGACAAATGTACTTTCTTCCAATTACCTATTTTCTCATCATTCATTACACTAACATGTCAATTTTAGTTTGTTTATGCGTTAATTTGAAAAGTTCTTTTTAATATCTTTTTATTTTTATTTTTTTTAATCTTATGATTCTGCGATAACTCTGCAGTTGGAACTGTCAGTTGTTAAAAGAGGGGTAAAAATTTATTCAAACCAAAGAGAAGAACAAAGCAAGAATGACCAACCACCTTGTAGAGAAGAGAGCACTACACAGCCCTAGCTTTATCCACTAGCTGATCCAACAGGTGAGACAATTCCGAAGATAATTGTCACCTATCAACAATATTGCAACCCTGCATTTGATTGGAAGCTCTTTTGGCCAAACAATCTACAATTCCATTCCACTCCCTAGGAATGTGAATAAAAGTAACAGATTCCAAAGAGCCATGCAACCTGAGAATCTGTCTAATAACCAAAGCTAAGTGCCAACTGACATCATATAGCTGTTCCTCATTCAGCAGAGTCACCACCACTAGAGAATTAGATTCACAAATAATCCTTGTCCAACCAAGAATACAACATCGCTCCTCAGCATACAAAATGGCGAGAACTTCCATGTAATTATTTGTGTGAAGACCCTTATAAATAGAAAAAACAAACTAAACATCTCCAACACTACCTCGCCTTACTCCAATACAAGCATGACCAGGGTTCCCCTAAGAAGAGCCATTAGTGTTAATTTTCATAATTCCTTTAGGAGGGATCCTCCAACCCTCCTAGTTTAACTTCCACAAGGGTTGTTTGCATCTATTCCTCATGATCTCCCTACAATTCCTCATTTCAAGAGAAGGATTATCTCCTTGAAAAGGAAAAATGAGCCGATTGTAGATATCAACATTTTCAAGATCCACACCTCTAGCAAAGTCACACCTTGCCAGGACAGTCTCACGGAAAAAATGAATAATTTTGCACAAGCATTGAACAACCATCCTAGCATCATGAAAAATCCTCTGATTCCTCTCCAACCAAATATGCCAAATAATGAAAGTGGGTCCTACAACCCAGGCAACATGAAGAAAATAAGTCTTAATTGGGGGCTTACACCAGCGAGGCCAAACTCAACCAAAGAGGAGACATGCCAATAGGCTTGATTCCAAACTCTCCACCAGAAGTGTCAAATTGCCCCCGTTTGGCAGCAGGAATTGGACCGGAATTGGCATTATCTAATTCTGGACAATGCCAAATTCCATGTTTGGGTCCTTGGAAAAAAATGGAATTGGAATTCTGAAATTCTCATTTTGCCCCCAAAATGGGAATATCATCTTCCACCTAAATAGGTGGAATTGGAATTTTGAATTCCAA
>MU225886.1:562491-596922 GCA_018584345.1 Thuja plicata
CCCACTTTTAAAGAGAGGGATAACCACGCTAGTGGTCCAATCAGCCGGAAACCCCTCCCGAATGACATTGTTGAAGACACACTTGATGTGAGGTGCAAGAAGATCAACTCCCCATTTTAAAAATTCAACTTGAAGCCCGTCAATGTCACTTGCCTTGCCGCTGGCCAATTTCTTTATTCCAAGTTTGATGTCATCTACCGTAAACAACTCCACCAAGGTGTTTACAATGGGGGAGAGTTCTTCTCGTGCGACCGTTCATAAAGTAACCTAGCATACTCTAGCCATTTCTTATCTGTAATATTATTCACTATTTGTTTTTTCCTTTGTTGTAGTTCCTTCCAAAAGCCTTTGGGATTATGTTTGCCAAGATGTATTAACTCCCCCCTTCTTATATTAACATACTCCTCTTTTTTTGCTTGAATCAACTTTGTATATAACTTCTTGTTTGCTTTGCTCGAATCTTTCCCTCTTATAGCTCTCTTATCTGCCTTACACTCTTCGTCATACCATGGGTTTGCTGGAAACGTGTTCGCTGTCCTCTTCTTATTGCAAGATCTTTTACATGCCCTTACCGCCTTGTGTATAATTAGAATCAGTAAACTGTTATGCAAATGATCATCTAGTTTAGTGCCCCTTTCATCCACCGAGATATTGTCCATTTCAAGAAGTTGTTGTTTAAGAGTAGCGCTGAATATGACTTTGTTCTCTTGATTTATGAGTATTCTACCTTTGTTAACAATTGACTTTTGCTTGTGGGAATCCTGTTTATCATGATGATTGTTTGGCACAAAGTCCAATTTAATATAGAGGGGCATGTGATCAGATTTCATCTCTATAAACTGTTCACCAATGTCAAACTCTATCACTCTAGAAGTAAAGTTTTGTGAGCAAATAACGTAATCCACCACACTTTTCCCATTGTATGTTTTGCAAGTGATATCCCCTGATGTTGGCCATAACTTCATGTCGTTACATATAACCATGTCAAACAAAATACACAACCCCAATAATTCTGTCCCGAAATGAGAAGCACTTCGATTACCATCCTGTGATGCTCTCTTGCAAGGTTGATCACCCCATTCAACCAACCATAAAGGATTATTCTCTCCTTTTTCCCCGTTGCTCAAATGTAATGATTGGTTGTTGGTCGTTCTTGCATTAAAGTCCCCAACAAGCATTATTTCACCTGTAGTGCTGAATAGAGATATATCTTTTGCTAAAGACGCAAACAGATCTTCCTTGTCTAAGTTTCATTTCTTGTAGAATTTAGAGTTTTTCGGGGCAAAGTAACAAGCAACCAATCTAAAAATAGTCTCATTCACCATTATTAGCAGCCATATGTATTGCTTATTTGGATTTTTTTTTCAAACTTTACCACGTCATACCATTTCTCTTTTATAAACACTGTGATACCACCGTGTCCTTTACTTGTTTCATTCCCATTATTCCAAAATGAGAATTTCTTGTAGCCATCAAAATCCGGGACCATACAACCGTCGTGCTCATGCGTCTCAACAAGAATAATAATATCCCTCCCTACCGCTATGGGCCCCAACCCAGGACCTCTTCTCCAAGGATAACCTCTGCAGTTCCAACTCACTACACTCAAGTGATCCTTTGGGGGCCCAATTTCCTATTTCTGATTTGAGAAACACTCACTGATTTGAGCTTTCCCATTTTTCAGCCATGCCCACTTTCCCTCATTTCTTGCAGATTTCACTTTTACCCATTCCTTCCTTTGCTCCTCTTGTTGAGCAAAAGTGAGATCTTCATCTAGATAGATTTGTGTTCCTCTGAGTAGCCCCCTGTTTTTGAGAATAATATTTTTATCCTCCATATTTCTTAGGATAACCCTTACGTGTCTATCTCTTCCTCCCTCAATCCTTCTACCTAACCTGTTGGCTTGTTGAATACCGTCTGTCCATTTTAGCTTATCTCTGAGGAAGTCTCTTGCAAGAATACCGGTTCTCTCTTTCTCTCCAAAGTCTTTCAGCCCTTTTTTAATGATATTAACAACCTTACCCTTTTTGTCCTGTTCTTCTTTAATTTGGAATTTGATTTGCTATTCGATAATTCCCTTTTGTGTGTTTGTTGACCCGTTTATCACCTGTGACCAAGATTTGGCTTCCTCTATCTGCTCCTTTAGTTGTGATTCTTGAGACTCTATGGCTGCCAAGGCTGATTGTATTTCTTTCAATTGTGTGGTGTCTACTTCTTTCACCACTTCTTTTTCTTTATTCTTTGTTAGTTTTAGTTGTTCCAACTCTTGTTTTATGGTTTCAAGTTCCTGCTGTCTGTCTCCATTTTGGTCTGCATGTTTGAGATTTATTCTTTTATATTTTTTTCTCTCTTTCTACTTTGCTTGTGTACTCGATGGCTTCGTACACTTTGTTCTCCTCTTCCCAGTTCCTTGTCTCGATAGTTTCCACTCTCCTTTTTAAGTCCATAAGCTCCTCCACGTATAGCTCCGAAGACCACAAAAGCAGTGTTCTATTTGGATTGTAATAGATTTTATTGTCTTGTATCTCTTCTCCATTGTCTCCTTTGTTCGCTGCATCTACTTCAGTTGGCTCAAATGATTCTCATTGGACTTGATGTACTTGTTTGCATCCCCCTGTACTTATAATCCTTCATTTTCCTGCTTTGTCTTTGTTGTTTGCCTCATATTAGACTGGAAGGTCTTTTTCGGAATACCATTAATTCTAGGTAAAATCATTGCAAATCATTTTTTATTTGTTTGCTTAACCTTTCGATTCTTCCCACGTCTCAAAATACCTCTATACTGTTTCACATTTACTAGTACCAACCTCTCACCTGTGCTACTTGTTTGTTTGAGAAAACCTATCATGACAAATTCCCAAACCCTTGCTATATTTTCTAATGCTGTCAAATATTGAGGTGCCGAAGGCCCACCTGCAACTTGAATCCAACCATGTTGATGTAGAAGATTTATCATTGGGCCTGTCAGCTGGGATTGAAGATTCCATTTAAAACCGACGCCATCCCCAACATTCGAATGAGAAATATTGTTTTCATCGGAGAGAAGGGACCTCTTCATGCTGGGGCCATGACATATCACCGAAAGGTTTTTATCCGTCTCACCCGGGCTGGGCCCCATGATATTTTTAAGAAAAGTTGTATACTGTTGGTTTTGTTTTTATGCACAAATTTCCCGTTTGAAGTATACGATGAGGTTTGATTTAAAGAAAATGAAAAACTGTTTGCAAATTACGATGTGACTTGGCTTAAAATAATATGCAGAATGAGAAAAGTGTGGGATAAAACACAGAAGGCCCACCTCGCCACTGCCTGGGCCGGTAAAACCCTCGTTTAGTGCCCCAAAAAAGTGTTTCCCTTGTTCTGCCTGCTGGTTCATGCCACTGCTACCCTTTGTTCCTCCTGTGGTTATACGCTGTCGTTCCTCCCGTGGTTATACATTGTCGTTCCTGTGCTCCGAACTCCGATATCGAGCTATCAAGCTCCTAATTATTGAAATATAATATGCATCTATTCATATAATCATAGGGAAAAAATATGATCATTCTAAAAGTTGGACTTATGTGTCAATATTGACATGAATTTTTATGCAGAATGACCTGCAATTATGTCCAAAGGTCTGCTTTAGACTTACTGGACATTTTACTTAAATAAAGTATTACATGTGGTGTAATATGTAAAACCAAGTAAAAAGTTCGACCATTAAAGCATATCGGAGCTTTTTGTCCATTTAACATAGTACGTTATATGTTAAATACTATGTGATAAAAGGTTTGCTTTAGTGCATTTCAGGATTTTTAGATCACTTTACACATTATATTCCATGAGTTTTAATATGTAAGGGGGGTTTTTTATTAGGCAACACATGTTATATTGCATGTAAACAAACATGTAATTGAGGTCAAAAGTTCCGACTTCTAAAGAGGAATAATAAAATCTAAAACATATATTTAACAAAACTTACTAAAAACAAAAGAAACAAAGAGGAAAGCACCATCTTTTGACAACCAAAAGATGTTAAAATGAAAATGTTAATGAAAACAAATGACTGTCATTTTTGCAAACGTACTTAGAGCATATCAACCTCTCTTTTATCAAAATTTTGTGGGGTTGATCATTAATTTTACTAGAATTAAGTTAAGGACAACAATTGGCTTTAACTAGGGAATGACCTTCGGTTGTGGAAGCAATCGAAGGTGGTAAAATCCAGAGTCTCAAGTGCTTATTCATCCATTGGGCTACAAAGTTGAGCAATTAAAACCGACAAAAAGACAAGGATTGTGTGACTAACCAAAAACAAGACACAATAAAACAAGACTTAAACTTGTGCAAGTGCACTTATTGAAAAGTGAAGACTTACCTAAAATATTCAACAATGAAAACTTTCTCAAATAAACCCATTTACTGGGTCACCAAAATAGCTGCCCTTCTTCAACAACTTGTGATGCTTGACATGATCATCAACAACCAGATACAAATGTAAAATGAATAGTTGGATCATAACTTGGTGTACATGTCCTTGGATTTGCAATTTGAATTAGAGTTTTTTTCAACCTTGGTTGTTATTAAAGGATGATGAATTAGGACAAAAATTGTGTGTGTGCAAGTGTGTGGACAACTGTAGACGCCTATGATTACTTGTAAAGCAGTTGTGTAGATATACACAAGGTTAAATTGCTCATCTGAAGGAGGAAGAGATAATTGCAACAAAGATCTGTGTTGAGCTTAATTGGAACTGACCATGTCATAAGGTAGATGCTACTATTCAGTTCAAAAATCATCAGATTGTAGTTTGATTTGTTATTGTATGACAATGAGTCTTCCTTTGGGTTGTAGCCTGAGGCATTTTTGAGCAGTGAGCTCTAAGAAGTGTGATTGAATGCATGTGCATTCTTATTTAGTAATAAGTTGTACTTATAACAAGGTATTTACTTATTGTGGGTTCAAGCCTCATTGTGGTTTTTCCCATTTGGGTTTCCACGATAAAAATCTTTGTGTTATGTGTTGTGGATTTGTATCTGATTCATGCATGCGAGTTTAAATCATTAAGATCAGAATTAAGTGTTTTAAGGATTAAGGGTATAAAGGGTTTTGAAGTTTAGGAACAACTGATTCACCCCTCTTCACAGTTGCTCGCTGCCATATTTCCTACAATTGGTATCAGAGCCTGGTTCCTTGAAGGAAGTCTAACAAGATTGAGGGAGATCCGAAGATGGAAACATACAAGGACAGTCCAAGGTTTGAAAGAACTAACTACACTTTGTGGAAGAACCACATGATAGTGCATTGATGAATATTGTTGGAGGATTACCAAGTCTACTTATACTGCTCCTGCAAATCCTGCTACACCACAAGAGATTAGTGATGCTAAAGAAAATATCAGGGCAAAGGAAGCTTTTTTGAATGCCTTAACTGATTCTAAAATGACAAATGTCATGGAGTTAGAAACTGCTAATGAAATCTGGGAGAAGTTGCAGACCTTGTATGAAGGAGACATGGAAGTCAAGATTGCCAAGTTGCAGAGCTTGAAGGGACAATATGAAGCCTTGAAGATGAGTGAAGATGAGAGGGTTTCCTCTTTCATGCTTAGGGTGAATGAAGTGGTGTGTGCTATCAGATGTGATGGATGTACTTTAGAAGAGGAGATTGTAGCTAAAATACTGAGATCTTTACCTCCTGCATATAGACACAAAGTTACAGCTATTGAAGAGATTCAAACAGTGACACCTATAACAAGAGACAAGCTGATTGGTAAGCTTATTGATTTTGAGTTAAGTGAATTTGGTAATGCATATCCTAAGGTTGAGGCAATATTCAAAGCCACTGTATCTGGAAGGAACATGTAGAGATTCGATTCAGGAGAATGATCCACTAGGAGAATGTCAAGATATGAGAAGGAGATGAAGGAATTTGAAGAAGAAGAAAAATAACTTCAAGAATTGGAGGTATTGATTGCAAGAAGAGTACCTAAAGGTTATGGTAAGTACAAAGGAAAGATGCCTCTCAAATATTTTTCATGTAATAAGATAGGACACTTTGCTTCTAGATGTCCAGAAAGAGATGCTAAATGGAAGAATAGACCTACCGTTGAAATTTTTTTTTACTATGTCGCTGATGATGAAGATATTATTGATGATGAATATGATGAAGCTGATAAGAGTGATTATGAATTTACTTTCATTGCTATTAAAGAAGAAGATTCTAAGCCCACAGATCCTATGCCAACTAGTTCTACTGATTGTGTTGTTGAAGAGAAAGCCCTATCTGCTCAATTTCTCAAGAACGATGAATGAGTAATAGATAGTGGATGTTCTTATCATATGACCGATGATAAGAACAAATTTGTGAGCTATGAGAAGTATGATGGTGGTATGGTAAGATGGGGAGACAACACTAGTGGTATGATTAGAGGTATAGGTTCTATTTCTCTAGATGGAAAGTACAATACAAATGATGTATTATATGTGGATGGCGTGAAACATAATATTATTAGTGTTGGACAATTGATGGAGAAAGGATATGACTTGCATTTAAAGAATGACAAGTGCAAGATCTTGAATAACTATGGGAAGGAGATTGCAACCAGATGAAAGACAAGAGGTAACATATTTCATTTGAACACTAGTATGAGAAGTTGCTTGATTGCTCAAACAGATGAAAGATGGTTATGGCATAAGAGGTTGTGTCATGTGATTTTTGAAAATATTATGGCAATAAGTTCTAATCATGTTGTTAGAGACATTCACAGAGTGAAGAAGTCTGCTAAAACTATTTGCAAAGAATGTTAATTAGGCAAGCAAACTTTCCATTCTAAATTAGAAAATTCTAATGGATTGTTAGATCTTGTTCATACTGATTTGTGTTGTCCTACTAAGATAAGAAGCATGCAAGGTGATAGATAGTTCATGTTGCTCATTGATGATTATTCTAGAATGGTATGGGTAACTTTCTTGAAAGAGAAGACTAAAGCTTTTGATAAGTTTAAGACCTTTAAGTCCATGGCTGAGACTAAGAGGATTAAATCTAAAATGTCTAAGATCAAACAGAGGAGGTGAATTCACATTCAACGAATTCTATTCTTTTTTGTGAAAAGCATGAATAAAGAGATAGTTATCTGATTCGAGGACTCCATAGAAGAATGGAGTGGTAGAGTAGAAGAACATGTCCATTTTAGACACTGCTAAGACCATGATGCTTGAAGTGAATGTTCCACAAACATTTTGGAGAGAAGCAGTCAGCACTGCAGTATACACTCTTAACCGAGTACAAATCAAAGGAGGAAGGGTTAAGACACCTTATGAATTTTGGTGTGGAAATGTGCCTACAGTTAGGTATTTCATAATTTTTGGTATTAGATGCTATATCAAGGGAGATGAGGATATAAGGAAATTTGATGCGTATAATCCTTGGCTACTCTACCAAGAGCAAGGCATATAGGTGCTATAAAAAGAGGTTGAAGAAGATAGTGGAGAGTACTAATGTTAGAGTTGATGAAAGCCTTGATAATCTATCCAGATCTGTTGGTTATGATTTGATGATCAGAATGTTAGTAGCAATCAGGGACAACAACGTCAAGTTCAGAACCAAGTCCACAGTGGTCTGGTGATTGTAGAACCAAGTCCACAGTGGTCTGGTGATTGCAGAAGATGAGGCCTACACAAGTGGAGAAGAGGAAGCACACAAATAAATGTTAAAGAAGAAGACACCAAGGTATGTAAGAACAAACCATTCTGAAGATCAGATTATTGGTGATAGGAACAAGGGTGTTTAGACTAGAAAAAGGGTTGCAGAAGATCATATTTTCCTAATATCATAGATTGAAGAAAATGACGATCATTGGGATAAAGCTATTGAAGAAGAGCTTATGATTGCAAATTACTACAAGGAAAAGCTCATGATTATTTCAACCAAACTTGATTCATTGCTTGAAAGACAAAGGAATTCAATAGACAAGAGTGATGTTAGATTTGAGAAAGGAGAAAGTTCTAGATCTGGTCAAAACAAGCCTAAAAGTGAGAAGACTTTAGCAAGGATGCCTAAAACTCATAAATTCAGAGGTAAGTGCTTTGTTTGTGGTAAGATTGGTCATAAAGTTGTGGACTGCAGAAAGAAAAATCATTTTTCTAGTTGTAAAAGGAATTATTACAACTCAAGCATATGTAGTGATGTGAGAAAGAAGAATGATATTGTCAAAAGAAAGAGGGTTAGAAGTTTTGCATGGAACAAAATTGGTCACCTTACCAGTCATTGTGCTACTAAGAATAATGAAGAAAGTGGACAAAAGATTGATATTCGTTTCAAAAGTAACATATCTAAACACATTGTTAAATATTGCAAAAGCAAGAAAGTGAACAAATGTAGTTTGGTAAGGATGAACAAGAAGGTGTAGAAGAATGATCAGATTAACAATCAACAAGTGAATAGGAAAGGTCAGAATGTCAAAGGAATGCAAAAAGATGAAAAAGGAAAATAGAAGATAAGAATGGATAAAACACAAAAACGTAGAAATAAGTCAAAGAGTAAGAAGAGTAAGGATAATGTAGAAAAAGAATCTACTCTTGAACATCTCAGAGGCAAGTTAAGGGTAATTGATCCTCCTAACTAGAAGTAAAGCTACAGAGGATTGCATTAATCTAGAGGACTTCATGGAGATATCATTCAAGTTGGATTGGTTTTTTTGAGGCTACTACTCAGGGGGAGTAGTCATCATGGTACTTGAGTTTAGCCGTGTTTGATGGTAAGAAAGAAGAGCATTATTGATCAGAGCAGGGAGATGCCTTTGTCATTGATGTCAAAGGGGGAGAAGAGCATGTGAAATACAAGATATATACTTTCACATAAGAAAGAATTTCAGCTAACGAGAAGAGTGCATTTCTAAGGAGGAGAAATTGACGGAGAGAAAAGTATGTAATCAGATTGGAACCAAGGGAAGCTTGCTTCCAAGGGGAGCATAGATAGAGAGATCCTGAAGAAAGATGAGTTAGAGAGATCCTGAAAGATAATGGTGGATATCATGGATATTGTTGGTAGTACTATAGATGGTGTATCTCAAAGGGAGATTGCATTGGTTTCTGATTGCATTATTTATTTTTCACATCATATGCTGCCACCAATGTCAAAGGGGGATATTGTTGGCAAGTTGGATGTATTTTCATTAATGTCAACATATCTGTTTGCCAGTGATGCAGTATGCTCAGAGGTTCGGTGAACACCAGTGACTGAAGGTCAAAGGTTGTGCACATAAGGGAATGTTGTAGGGAGTCTGTACTTGGTCCATGTCAAGTTATAGAGGCACACATGAATATTTGGACATGTTAATGAGCTCAAGTATGGTGACTGGCTTATACATTGTTTGCCAATGATGACAGGGTGACATAGATTGGTTCGATGTGCACTTCCAAGTTGATAGTTTTGTCTGCACACCTAGGAGGAGATTTGAGACATGCTGATGTGTCCTCAGTTCAGAAGGTTCATGCTCCAAAGACCCGCAAGGAATTTTTTAGATGTTATAGATGAAGCTGACAGTATTCTTGAGGTTCATAATGTGAGATGATGTTGAATTCAAAGGTTCGGGTGGCTTCGAATGTTTGTGTTCTTCATGATGCCTATGGGTGTTCTTGGGTTGTGTGCCTATTCATTTGGTAGTTCACATCGATTGTGGTGATCAATTTTGGAAGATTTTTAGTCAGTGGCTATTTTCTTATGTTCTTGGCCGAATTGATCAATAAAACATTTTTGTGTAAATCAAGGTGCGACTTACGTATGTGTTATGAGCTCGAGGGTGTTGCTAAGGATCGTTGTTATTTTTTGGCAATCAAACATGGATTTGAATTGTGATTCTTGGCGTGTGGATTTGCAATTTGAATTGGGGTTTTTTCCAACCTTGGTTGTTGTTAAAGGATGATGAATAAGGGTAGAAATTCTGTGTGTGCAAGTGTGTGGATCATCGCGAACACATGTGATTGCTTGTAAAGCAGTTGTGTAGAACTACAAAAGGTTGAATTGCTCATCTGAAGGAGGCAAAGATAGTTGCAACAAAGATCCGTGTTGAGCTTCATTGGAACTGACCATGGCATAAGGCAGATGCTACGATTTAGTTAAAAAATCATCAGATTGTAGTATAATTTGTTATTGTAAGACAATGAATCTTCCTTTGGGTTGTAGCCCGAGGCATTTTTGAGAAGTGAGCTCTAGGAAGTATGCCTGAATGCAAGTGCATTCCTCTTTTGTAATAAGTTGTACTTCTGACAAGGTATATACTTATTGTGGGTTCAAGCCCCGTCGTGGTTTTTCCCATTTGATTTTCCTCGGTACAAATCTCTGTGTTATGTGTTGTGGATTTGTTTCTGAATCACACATGCACGTTTAAATCATTAAGACCAGAATTAAGTGTTTTAAGGATTAAGGATATAAAGGGTTTTGAAGTTTAGGAACAACTTATTCACACCCCCCTCTCTCAGTTGTTCGCTGTCATATTTCCCACACAACTGCAGTTCAAGTGGTTATTGCTCACATAATTAGAACAAAATATTCTGATTACAAGGGAAAAATACTGAGTTTGATTTGAAATCTAGGATTTTGGACCCAAATGCACATGAGATTGCATGTGTAGTTCAACTCACAAACGGGAAAAAAATCCCCGATTGCATTTGTATTTGCATTTTAAAAGGATAAACTTAAGTACAATTGGGGTTTTTGGATGTGATTGCACATGGAACTACATGTAACACTTGGAGTAACTGCAAAATGATGGAGAATAGAACCGCAAGTTACGCCCAATTTGAAGAAATGTGAAGCTAGAAGAAAGATTTTCCAGTTTAAATGGCGATTGAAATGAGTGATCAATAAATATAGAATGATAAGGAAAAGATCTGATCATTTTACAAGTCATGCTTTTGTATCAAAATTGCATATGAATTTGTGTGCAAAATGACCTGCGATTATGTCCAAAGGTCCGCTTTACACTTTGTGGACGTTTTACTGAATAAAGTATTACATGTGGTGTAATATGTAAAACCAAGTAAAAAGACTGACCATTAAAGTATATAGGACCTTTTTGTCTATTTAACATAATACGTTATATGTTAATAATATGTAAAACCAAGTACAAAGACTGACCATTAAAGTATATAGGACCTTTTTTTCTATTTAACATAATACATTATATGTCAATAATATGTAATGACCTCAAAAAGCTCCGCTTTAGTGCATTTCTAGAATTTTAGACCACTTTACACATTTTATTCCATGTGTTTTAATATGAAAAGTGGGTATTATAAGGCAAAACATGATATTAAATATGTAATTGAGCTAAAAAGTTTTGATTTCTAAAGATAAGAAGAAAAAATTATCTAAAATAAAGTTAAACAAAACTTATCAAAAATAAATGAGAACAAAAGAAACGAAGACGAAGAGACTATCTTTTGAAAATCAAAATATGTTAAAATGAAAATATTAACGAAAACAAATGACTTTCATTTCCGCAAATGTGCTTAGAGCACATCAACCTCACTTTTATCAAAATTTCATGGGGTTGATCTTTAATTGCACCAGAATGAAATTAACAACAACACAAGTTATGTAGTCCACCACAGTTTGACCATTATAGGTTATACAAGAGATACCACCAAGCTTGACCAATTTATCATGTCATTGCAAATAATCGTGTCAAACAAACTATAAAGCCTAAGTAGTTTTGCCCTAAATTGATTCACATTGCCATTACCTTCATGTGATTCTCTTTCCTAATGTTGACGTCTACCTTCTTTCAACCATAAAAGGTTGTTTTCCCCTTTTTATTCACTACTTAGTTGGAGAGACTAGTTATTGGTTGTTCTTGAGTTAAAATCAACCATAAGCACTATGTTTCCAAGACTGTTGAAAATAGAGAAATCTTTTTTTTAGCGAGGCATATAGGTCTTCATTGTCTAAATTTCTCTTCTTATAAACCCTTGAATTTATCAAAGCAAAATAACAAGCAACTAACTTGACAACTATCCCATTCTTTGCTAGTTGCAGCCATATATATTATTTATTTAGGTAATCTTTTTCAACTTTTACAATACCTATCACTTCTCATCTACTAAGATTGTAACTCCCTCACGAGCCTTGTTGATTTTTCAGCCTTCGCTCCAAACTTAAACTTTCGTATAAATTTTGAAATTTGGAACTTTGGAGGCATTGTGTTCATGTGTTTCCATAAGAATGATAATATCTTTCCCCTTTTCTGTGGGCCCCAATCCAAGTCCTTTTCTCCATGGATATCCTCTACAATTTTAACTTACAACATGTAAGTGTTCTTGTGGGGCCCCTATTCCCTATTTGTTTTTGGAAAAGTAGTCGTTGATTTATTTATTCTCATTGTTTAACATGCCCACTTTTCCTCATTTATTTTTGTTTTCACTTTTTCCCACTCTTTCCCTTGTTCTTCTTGTTGACCGAGGGTGAAGTCTTCATCTAGGTAAAAATGTGTTCCTCTAAATAGCCATCTATTTTGTTAGAGTCATATTCTTATCCTCTATGTTTCTCAGATGACTTACATTTCCATCTCTTCCTCCATCTATCTTTTTTCCAATCCTATTTGCTTGTTAGATACCACTTGTCTACTTTAATTCGTATATAAGTTATTCCCTTACTAGGATGTCAATTCTGTTCTTCTCACCAAAGTTCCTCAAACATCTAATTAAAACATTGACATCCCTAATTTGTTTGTCTTTTTCTTCCTTTATTTGTCTCTGAACTTTTTTTTCAATGATTCCCTTATGTTCATTTGATTATCCACTCACCACTAGATTTGGCCTTTTCTATTTGATCTCTTAATTGATTTTCTTTTATCTCCATGTCATTTAAGGTTGTCTAGATCACCTTTCTATGTGGCATGTCTTCTCCCCCCCCCCNCCTTTCTATGTGGCATGTCTTCCCCCCCCCCCCCCCTCGACCCCCCACAATAAAATAAATTTAAATAAAATGGGTTCTTAATTTCAACTATTTTTAGTTGCTCTAACTCTCTTTTTACAGTGACCAACTCTTGATGTTGTCTTTCCATCCTGACATGTAGGTTGAAAATTTGTTCTTGGAGTATTTTATTCTCCTTTTCCAAGTTGTTTTTGGTAAGTAAAACTTCTTTTAACTGGCTAATTTCATACATCTCCTTTGTTTTTGGAACTTTGAGCTTCCTTTTCATTCTCATTACTTCGTCCACATAAAGCTCTGATGACCATAGTAATGGTGTGGATGCATGGCTATACATTTTTTAAGGCCCTTTTTCCATGATGGTTTTTGTTTCTTTAAAACTTTCTATTTTTCCCAAATTTAAATCATGGTTCTCTATAGTTTCTCATTTCACTGCGTTGGACCCTTCTATCATCTTGACTGTTTGTTCTTCCCTTTAAAAAGTCTTACTATCTATATTTGAATTTTTTTTTAATCTTTTGTAAGATCATAATAATTTTTTCTTTTGAGTTTGTCTTAATTTGTGGGTCTATCTCCACTTTAAACTCCCCTTGCTTTGTTTTGAATTCACAAAGTTCAACCTTTCTTTTGTGTTTATAGGATTCATAGCGTTTGTATGTAGTGTCGACACAAGACCCTAATTTACTACTATACCCCCAAACATGGATTTAATAGGATAGAAAGTAGGATGTCCATTTGTTAGTTGGAAAGTGTGGTTTCACGATGTTCTAAAAACCTCTTGGCCAAGGAGGTTTAATAGGTTTTTCAAAGTCTTAGATTCATTTCCAAATGGTTGTTATTCATAATATACTCCAACACTCTTAGATGCTTTAGAATTTTTTTTTTTTTGAAAGTTTGTGATTCTATTACATTGATAGCACATTTAAAACCTAACATGTTATGCCTCGGTATTCTTTCATACCATTTTTTTAACCTCCATAGGGTGATAAGTTGTAGATTAAGCTATGGGTTTGCCAGTTTTGCAAGTTTACTAATTTGGTACTCTTTTGAAGAAATAGACAAAATCATAATAAACAAAGAGAATATAGAAAAAAGGCACTAGAAGGACCTGGTCTACTTTGTGTTGATCTATGGGGCCCGTTGTGATAGATTTTTTCTACTATGCTAAATCGCCCATTGCTCTCTAGAGTTTGAATACTGCAAACCCTATCCTTGAAATTGCAAACACTATTCTTAAGTTTGAGAAACTCTGAACCCAAGAAAAATTTGTCTTAAAGAGACCTTGCCTTCAAATTTTTAAACATCTTTGATAATCCAACCTCTTGAACTATCTCAAACGAAAAACCATGCTCTCACATGAAAAATGCCAAATCTGTAGAGGATGTGCAAAACATCTAAATTATGAGAGTAAGATTACCCTAAAAAATATGTGATTTTCAATAAAATACACTTTGTTTTTTGTCCCAAAGCACACCATTAATGCATGTCCATAGAGATTGTGGTGCAGAGTGGTAGGTGAATTGATATGACACATTCTCAATCAAGAGTGATGATTCATCTCTGTTATGACAATAATAATATACTTCAATGGTGATGTACATTTGTTTCTAACTAATCTCTTTACGCTTGCACCGAGTGGTTGCCACAAGGAAATATGCTCTAATATAGAACGATCCTCAAAGGATATGAAATATAACATATTCTCCAAATCATGCTTTCATCAAATGATGCAATCCTCATAATATATGTGCAATATGAGATGAAGAGGTGTGTATGAAGAGACACCTTCTAATCTGAATGGTTACCATAATAATCATGTAATTATTATTATAGTAATTGGTGGTTACCAATTACCATACTAATCATACCATGATGTTTTATAGGTATTATGCAATTTATGAATAATATGGTAAGTGTGATTATGATGCAATATTAATATGATGCGATCATATGCAAGTAATATGCAATGTACGTGGTGGCATGATAATCAATAGTTGCTTGATAATAAATTTCAATATTTAATTAAAACTTATAAAATTATTTATAGACTCAAGTTCCAAGTTTGGGGACATCATAGTCTCCCCCTCTTGAAAATTGCTTTCCCACAAGCATTATTATATTGTCAATGATTCCTGGATCCCAAACTTGAAATTTCCATCCCTATATAGCATAGTCGCATTGATAAGAATGGTAATGAGATGAAATCTTGATCTAAAATTTTATGGGAGATGTGGTTTTTGGCATCTTGATCTTGATTTTTTATGATCATCCCGTTGACATGAGGTATGAATTTGGATATGCATGTGGGATTCTAGGAAGGAGAGCATATTTATACATGAGGATGATGGATCATGAAGGGGACTCTTTAGAGTAGAAATTCAAGTTGACTCAAAAAATTAGGTAGTGGCATCAAGGTTTATGGTAAATCCAACTTTATGGTCACCTAGGGATACACCCTCTTGAAGTTCCATAAACTTAGTGATAACTTTATCATTTAGAAATAATTCAATGTTTTGGCCCAAGGGAGACAAATTTTGTATGAGATTATCTGAAGTGGATTTGATTGGGAATGGAGAATACAATGGCAATGGTGGCATTGGGTCTAAAAATTTTGCATCATGGAAGGAAATCACATCAAGAATTGGACTAGCTTGGAAATCTACTCTAGACAATCCTTGAAAGATTTAATCATTAAATGCATCATTTGATGGAGATGACATTGATTTATTTTATGAAGTCTTAGGGGATGAAGGAATGGTGGGAGGTATGGAGGTTACATGAGGACCAATTTCATCATAAGAGGCATGTTTGATATTAGTGTGATTGCTTTGAAATGAGACATTGCTATACATGGCTCTATGATTTTGATCATGCACAAAAATTGTTTCTTGCTCATCAACTGAATTATTGGGATGTTCTTTAAGCATGATGCTACTTTGTTCCAATGTCATTGGTGAGTAAATTTGTGGACTCATGAGATGATGTGCTCTTTCCCCCAAAGATATGCTTACATTCAATTATCATGAGATGGGATTTGTTGAGTGTGGTTCCATGCTTTTAAGATTCATGTGTTGAATGTGTTCATTAATTGTGGGTGCTATAACATTAGACACATAAAAACCCACAAGGAGTTTTTCTCCTTGTTGAGCGAGCAATAAAAAATATCTTTTAAAATCCTTGAGTATGAGTTGTTCCAAAGTTTTCCTAATCCTAGGATCTCTTAATATTTCATCAATTTCGTATTAGGTAACATTTTTAGCTCCAGAGTTCCTCCTCTAAAGTTTAAGAACTAGAAGGTGATATGGATAGTTTATTAAATTTTTCAAACTTCACCTTTCCATATTCTACCAAATCACAAAAAAATAAAATTGTGCATTGATATGATTTGTTATGGCATAGAAGGTAGGATTATTTTCTAAACAAATGAAACTCTAATTGTCACATAAGATAGTAATCTTCCCTGCATCAAAACCAATATCAAAACACATCCTATTAAGCCAAATTACTTCCTTTGTGTGATTATCTTCCATGTAATATGCTTCTTTAGTGGAAAAGTGATTACAACATGTTGCTTACTCATTCAACTGATAGCACCACCAAACATCATGAGCACATAACCATTGATAGATCTTCTACTATCAATGTCACCCTCACAAATTGAATCCACATATATTGTAATATTAACTAACTATCAAGGCCCAAATATGATAAACATGAAAAATAGGGAATTCTCTTAAGTACCTCCCAAATACTTAAACACTCTCCTAATTTGTCCTAATGTACCAGTCCAAGACTATACATGAACCAACTTAGAACTCTCACTTCTTGGAAAATGCATAGCCTCATACAAACCATATCATACATGGGATTTCCAATAAAACTCACATATGGTACTCTAGTCATATCCTCCATCTTAATAGGATATTATGAATAATCCTTCATATAAATCTTTGTTCCATGCAACATAACAAAAACTAATTTTCTACAAGTTGTCATGCTAAATCTCTCCAAAATTGAGTTCAAATACTTAACTTGGTTCCACCAAATATTTCTGTTAGGTATATCTAGATTATGATATACACTCTTAGAATATACCTCATTGCACCTAGATCCTTCATTTTAAACACTATTGACAAATGACACTTCAAATCCAAATATAATATGCATACAATTTTATTATGGGAATGCGACCATTATTAGATTTCTAATACACATAATGGTTATATTTAGATCTCAATAATCCAAAAAAAAAACACATAGGAATCAAATTTTTGATTCTGCATTCTAGGAGATTGTTTTAAACCATACAAAGTCTTTTTAAATTGTATACCAGGTGTTCTTTACCTCTAACAATGAAATTATCTTTATGTGACATATAAATATGTTTTTGTAGGTCACTATGCGTCTTCACATCCATCTATTCCATTTCTAGATCAAAATTTATTGTACGTGATAACAAGAACATGTTAGATGTCAACTTCACAATATGAGAAGATATCTCAAATAG
Organism: Thuja plicata; assembly: GCA_018584345.1. Lineage (NCBI taxonomy): Eukaryota > Viridiplantae > Streptophyta > Pinopsida > Cupressales > Cupressaceae > Thuja > Thuja plicata. The sequence continues at coordinate 579,908 of MU225886.1, forward strand.
TTAACTCCCTACACCAAATAATGCCCCTTAGTGACCAACCATGTGTTATTATTATCAACACTACCATCTACACTATACTTCTTGAATACCTATTTACATCGAACACATTTTTCTCTTTCAGCTAAGGGCATGAGATTGAAATTGTCATTTTTCTCTATATAACCATCTTTTCATCCATGGCTTTAATATATTAATACACAAAATTCATACTCATAGCCTCTCTAATAATCCTAGGATCATTAGTGTCAGTAATCAAAGAATAAAAAAAAATGGAATCTAAAAAAGAATAACCAAACCCTTTTTATTGTTTTCTGGCATGTGTAGACCTATTCAATTGTCAAGGTCAAAGTTCTTCTGAACTTGCTATATCTCTTCTCATTATCTAGTCTTTTAGGAGTATGTATTTCACCTTTCATCAAAGAAGGTGGTACATGAAATACCTCATTTATTTGTTTCTATTCTTTATATAGTTGTAAATAAATGGCTTGAGGTTTTGTCTCAATAAATTACACTTTTGTTTTAGAGAACCTTTTGGCCTATGGATCGTACATATTTTACCCCCTCACATAATGCCATAACTAATAAAGATATATATTATTGCCTTGTTCTCAAATTTTGACATCTTTTCACTCATAACAAGAGTATATGATTTAAAACCAAATACTCTAAGATGTATTATCAAAATATTTCTACTAGACCATGCCTCTATGCATGTGTTATCAATAATAGTTGATATGGGAGATCTATGGATTAAATAACATGTAGTAGCAACAAATTCTACCCAAAACATTTTTTCAAGGCCAAAAAAATCAACATACTTGTTTCCCTGTCCTTAAAGGTCATATTTATCCTCTACAAAACTCTATTTTGTTTGGGCTTTATGGAGTTATCTTATGTGTCACAAACCCATTCTCTCTACAAAACTTGTCAAATTTTATTTAAGATTCAAACTCACTACCATTATCAATCCTCAACACTTATTTTTCTATTAGTTTTATTTTCAACCAAGGATGTAAACTGCTTAAACAAACATTGAGGAAATAAACAAGTACTCTTCTATTTTAATCATCCATGAATGAAACAAAATATATAGATTCTAAACAAAGTTACATTCATAGGACCAAACACATTTGCATGAATATAATACAAAACCCTAAAATAATTATTAGAACTAGAATAAAAATAATCACAATGTTTTCTCCATGTACAAAATGCTAAGAAAAAGCAAAATCTATATTACAATCATCAATGCCTTCAACAAGGATTTTATTTTTTAGGGCTCTAAGAGCCTTCTTGTCAATATGACCGAGTCTTTGATGCCTCAACATTATTTTCTCAACAGGAAGCTTCAACTCCAAGGAATGAGCACTCTTAGGTACCCAAATTGTATGACCCTTAGATGTAGCTACTATGTAATTCTTCTCTGCTCAATCTGACGACGAGGGTGAAGAATCCAAATATTGCATTTTTAGATTGTCAGAAGAACTATTGTATTGTACCATGCATATATAAAGCTTATACTTACCAATTCAAAAAACCTTATCCATTTGATACCATAACTCTTCTTATCTTCTTACTCCATTTAAGAAAATAATATGCACACTTGAATCATTATATTTACTCAGAAAGAATAGGCTCTATGCCAGACTTGGTATATGCTAAACATCATAAATCCCCTTTACTTTGCAATCACACAATCTAATCTTGAATATTCCATAGCCAAATATATTTAGATGAAAGTATCACCTAGATGCACTCTCATATTCTTCATATTTTTTAAACCAACCTATATGCAAGATCATGTGAAAGGAAACACCCAAGTCTATTTATCACCATCTCTTAATGCACGTGTTATGAACTTTGTGACAAAAAACATTTGCATCATCCTCTGAGGACTTTTCAAAATTATAATCAAATAAATTATTATTTTTGTTTCTTTTCCTTCTCCATCTTGCACTCTTTGCAGAAATAACTAATTCTTTTTTAGTTCCAAAATTTCACCTTGGACTTACCAAGAGACTTACATCTCTTTGAATACTTCAATTGAGACTTCTTATCTCTTTTATTTCCTTTCTATTTTAACATTTCACAAATAGAAAGGGCATCCTTAGCCATACAATAATATTTCCTCCACATCTCTTTAGACAATAATGATGCAACCGACTCAACCATCTTGAACCTGGTGATACTAATTTTAAAATCCATCATCAGTTGATCCCACAATTCTAGAAAAGAACACAACATAAGCATTCATTATTCCTCGTCTTCTATTTTATCACTAGAATACAACCCAATTAAGCTACAGACCTGTTAAATCAATTTAGGAGATTTATATAATGAACCCTCCATCTTTCGGCTTTAGAGGTTAATTGTTTTATGAATAGCTTGTTTACTAGGGATTTAGCTTGATAAAAATCTCCAAGTCTCTTCCTTAGATATTTTTCAATATTCTCTTCATAGTCAATTAGGAGAACCAAATCAACCAAACAAAGTCTCATCAAACCCTTGTATTTCTAAACCTTTAGATCCCAATTTGATTGAGCCATGTTGGTAAATTTCACATTTGATATGTTGTCCATATATATCTTTATCCATGAGCATATCCTCCTTTTTTCTTTACCATAACTCAAAGTTGCAACCATTAAACTTCTCCATTTTTATTCTACCAAATATGTTTGACATATTTTTCTTACAATACGGTTATTGCATATTATTTTTCAAAACTCTCATTGAAATTGATATTAGCACAAGAGACCCTTCAACCCAATAAATGAAACAAAGCAGGTTAGGCTTCAATACCTCCTGAGAAGAAATTGAGTGAGTGAAAAAGATCCCTAAAACCAATCAAATAAAGAAAAGGTTTCAAAAATTCCTTCAAACCCTCAAACTATTACGAACATAGAAAGATGTGCATTCAAATGTTAATTAAAATAGATCAAAAAAATGCAAATTGCAACACAAGATTACATGGGAAAACCCTTTCAAGAAAAAAATCCACACTCAAATACAAAACTCTGGTAGCATAACATCTTAGAAAATATTCAATCTGATATACAAAAGAGCTAACACGAAAAGTATCTACAAGCAACCAATATAGGTGCCCAAGTTTTCATCTCCATAATCACTGCATGCATGCAACTACAAAATCACAAACATGCACTTGAGTCGAAATTGACTTGCTATGCAAGATTTCACAGTCCTCAACAGGTAAGGAATACAACACAATACTAATATGCACATAATAAGCCCAAATGACATGCAAGGCATTAGTGTTATCCTGCTATGCGCCCAACATTGAACAATAAACACCATGCATTAGTTTTAATTGCCACCTTCTATGTCCACTCTACATGCCAAATGCCAAGACTGACTATGTAAAAATGAGTCTCCTTGACATGCATGGTGCATAACATTTGTGAGAAATGCTAAGTGCCAAATTACAACTCTTGACACTTAAACTTAGTGTCTATCATAGTCATGCGAGGAAACTGTGATAGTCCCAACATAGCAACATTCCATAACTTGTCATAGAAAAATCTTACAAATAATGAGAGGAGACACAAGATACGCATAAATTTAGGTCCTCCAATATGGACATCAACTTCCTAAAAAATAGGGACCTTGTCATAGTCATCATCTATCTTGTAGGATGCAACATCATTGATAGATCTTACAAAATGATACGATAACTTAGAAAGTAAAACTTAAAAATAGATAAATAATACATCAATTAATTAGTAAATTAATGATAATACTAAAAAAAAATAGACACCTAAATCCTAGCAATAAGATGCTTCAAAATGCAAAAGACAATTGTGTAAATTCTTACCAAATTTCTTTTATTGCACTTAATAAGAAGGGTGAAACACTAGTATATTTCTTTTTAAAAATGTAACTAAATCATCTACGATAGGTTTATCCTTTCTCACTTTCATCCATCTAATGATTTCATTAAGGCTTCCTTCTCATTGGGGTAGCTCTATAGCATAACGTATGTGGAGATGTTAGCCTTGGTCTTTTTTTTTTTCTCTTCTACTACACTATATCTCTCTTCGTAGGGATCAACAATCTTGTCAAAGAAAGAATTTGGTGGCTTAATAACTCTTGTTGGAATAATTTTTCATGTTGAAAGAAATGTGAAGGAGTGTCATTCTTAAGGGTAATCCCATCCATGAGAGGATCTTTCCCATTTCAAAGGTTATAGTTATTTCTTGTTTATTGGAAAACATTCACTTTTGCAATTTCAGGTTCATTTTCATCTTCTAAAGGGAAAGTAAACTCTTCATTTGTTGATTATTGTGCAAACATTTCTTCACCTATGAAAGAATATGAATCGACCATTATAGTGTTCATATGTGTCTAGGGAGAGAGTCAATAATTCTACATGAATTTCAACATCCTCTACATCTTTAGATAGTTGGCTTTTAAATGGTCCATTATCTCATGAAATGTACAACTATTTGTCACAAAACTATCAATGAAAAAATCAACAATATTTCCATTATTCATATTGTTCAAAGGGTTCTCTATTGTTGGGATTAAGGTGTATCAACTATTGCAAATTCTAACATTGCTTTTGTTGTATTATTTATTAGTATAATTAATTAATTGCCTAGGAATATCTAGTTATCTAGTGGGAACCATAGACTTGGTGGCATCCTACTTGGCGATGATTGTATGATACATATGTCAAGCATGAGGTAGGCATCCCCCTTTTTGGATTTTAACCAAAGTCAGCCTATGATAAATTTTATGACAAATTAGAGAAGTGACAGAAGTTACCTTTTGCATGCAAAAGGTGGGTCCCCAATTTGGGTTATGACGAGTTGTAAGAGAATATGTTATTCATAGTCAGTTATGACTAATTATCTTATAATTGTAAATTGTTAGCTAGGATAATATTTATGACAGATTCTTATGACAACGCGAGATGTGTAAGAGCATCTGTCATAGCACAAAATAGTAAATTTTCGGTGCCCAACATAGGAGATTTGAACATGGAGTCATTTGAAGACATACATGTTTCATTTGCATGTCTTTTGGTGGTTAAAAAATAGGGCCAAATGTTATGTACAACCCCATGTTGTATCGTCATCTAGAAGCTACCTCTTGTGTTGTATTTATCTATAAAAAGGTAACCTTAGATAGTATGGCGTAGTAGTAATATAATGTTTGCAAATAAAGTGTTATGTTGGAATTGATTCAGAGTGTTTGATTATTGGTTGAATACTCTTGTTGAAGAAGCAATGCACTGCTATTGTATTGTAACTATTGTTTCAGTAATACAAAGTATTGTAGTTTTGGAGTGGGGGGTTTTCTCCTGAAAGGGTTTTCCCTACGATACATCGTGTGTTCTTTGGTATAATCTTTATAAATGTTATTATCTCCCTGTGAATGTATTTTTAATTTTGTAACTGTTAAGATTTGTAAAGAAAATTTGCAATTGGTCTCCCCCACTAGATTATTGTTAGGAAGTGTTTTTCACACCTTAGCTTCCTTTCAACTACAACTCCATTTTAGGCTTGGCATTCCATGGTCTATTTGGTTGTTTTTGGTTTTTTTTTTTTTTTATAGTTTTGGTTACCCTGATTACGGTCCTACGAGTTATTATTTTGATTGTGATTATGATATGTCTATTGTGAAGGATTCACTCTCAAATGTGTAAGCTCATTGGTGACTTGGGATACTATGTTTTTCACGGCTTCCAATTAAGAGGTTAGATAAGTAGTCTAATCTAGGTTAGAGGAATCCCTTTGATTATGTTGTTCAAAGAAACTAATTTTAATTGAATTTGAATTGTTAATAGCGTAGGAATCGTCCTACTTCAGGATATGATATTACAAGGGAAGGTTGGAATTGGATTATTAGTGGAGATGAAATTGGTTTCCTCTCAAATAAGTCATGCTTGGGATGGGATACATCAATTGTGTCTGATTAGATCAAGCATTAGTAATAGCTAGGAGTTGGTTGGTCATACAAAGAAAGCTTAAAGAAGGCAAAGATCCAAAGGCTCCTCCAACTATTGGATCCTTTTGTTGCACGAGAATATGATTATTTCTAAATAGATAATTTTTGAAGTATCTATAGTGCTAGTTGACAATCTTCTCAAAAAAACGGTTAAGCGGTCTAAAGATCTGAAATAGGTCTCAGTAGATTTTGCCTCATCCATTGTATATGGGTCCATTAGCATCTTATACATCTTGTAAAATTTAGTGTTGTAAATGCTCATTGGTTCATTAGCTTTTTTTTTCACAATACTAACTGATGATAAAGAACAATAGGGTCTATATAAACATTGAATTGGTTTAAAAATTATTCTCTAACGATTATCAACTTTGGATGGACTTAGGAGCCAGATTTAAATACCAATCATATACATATTCTTCCCATTTAATAAAAGAATATTCTAAAAATAACATCTTCATGGTGAGAACAACACAACAATTTAACCATCACAACGTGCCACTATTTTGTTGATGGTGATTTTAACATGATCAATTCTAAGCAAATGATTGATCACTTATTTCTTTTGAAAAAAAAGAATTACACATCAAGGTTCCCTTTTAGTCATGTATTGACCATATTGAATAGGAATGTGATCAGTTCCATGATGAGCATTTGCTGGAAAATAAATCATTGACATAAATAAAAAAATCAAGAGTATTAGATCTAATAAAAAATAATCAATTTAAATGCACAAACATAGATCTGGAAATACTTTAAAAATGTGAAATAGGCATAAGAATATCATTAGTGTCCCTTCTAAATAAAACCTATTCTAACGTATTCATAAAAATATAAAAATAATAGGGTTTCAGAAGAGATTAAACCAAAACTAAATGGACAATGAAAATTTTCATTTCATTTATCACATCTGAATGGTTAAATAAGATCCAGAATCTAATATTGCAAAGATAAGTATTTGACAGAATCAAATACAAAATTACAACAATCATCAAAGGAATATAATAAAAGATCTTTCAAGTTGCATACAAATTAGACCACCATATTCCATGCGAAGATCTGAGACAAACTCTATGAAAACACGGTGAAAATATAGATCTCACCTTCAATTTAGATAAATGAAATAAAGCATATCTTCACGAAGATCAAAATATCAATTCAGAAACAATAGGCATGACCCATTACTTAATTTCAAAATTAGAAAAACTACAAAATTCACTAAAGTCTTGATGCTAAAAATATATAAGTTGGCTATAATGAAAAGAATATCTAATCCCTGAAAGAGTCTCAAAAAGAGAGATAAATTGGGTGCCCTGATCTAAACTAAGAGTTTCTGCCAGTTACAAGTTGATTTGGAAAATTTAACACCACTTCAGCATATATCAACTTTAAATTTAATGTATTGTAATTACATCATTACAAGAATGAAATAACCTATCTTCTAAACTATCACTCTTGGTCTATAAAAAATTGTAAGAAAATTGATAAATTCATTCAAGCCATTCACATTTAGAAACTTGTAATATTTTAGTTTTATTCTTTGAGAGAAAGTTGATTCTTCTATCTACTCTTTAAATTTTTTGAATGTTGTCAAATTTTCCTGGAACTTTTGAATAGTAACCTTGGTCTTCAACATACTATCAGATGTTTCTTTTGGTGCTGGTTGATGAAGTGTGTCTATGAGTTCATTAGTGATCCTTGAAGCTACCCATACCAAAGAAGGATTGTCACATAAAATAAATTTTTTATTTCAGTCAAAGACTTACTTATTGAGTCTCTATCCTTATTCAACATAACATACCCTTATGTTGAAGATTGTAGTTGCAGGAGATATATTTCCTTACCTGAGATGAATCCATTTGCATGATGTTAGATTGACTGCCATGTTCATTCTCTGCTGTCATTAATTTCTTAGCAGACTGCGAAGAGTCTTTCTTACTAAAGGATACATCTGTTTGTAGAGTTTTGTCTATTTGTTGTCTTTTTGTAGAGTTTTGTACCATGAAGAGTCTTCATTGTTGGCATATGTAACAAAATGGAAGAGCCTCATTTTAGCTTCTTCGTGGCTATCATGGGAGTCTATTCATTAGCGTCATCGTTTGTGTAATGTTAAGGCATTGGGTCTGGGTATCTCTTCTTTGGGATATGCGATCTTCATAAGATGTTGGAATTCCACGGGTCATCATTTTATGTAATTGCCGTCATCAATATCGTTTATGAATGAAGATTTTTAATGACGTCTATAAGATCATCTGTTTAAAGGACTATTTTAGATCACGAATTACAGCCCTAAACTAATTCTATAGTCTTTTCCATACCCGATTTCCTATTGTGAATCTTGACAATCAAACTAGCAGTCTACTTGATCTTATCCTCCTCAAAAACTCTCGTGTATTTGTATTGTGTCTTGTATTTGTATTATTTATATTGTTAAGAAAATTACTCTCTAAAACCATGTTTTGAAAATTTTGAAATCGTGTGAAATTTGTGGATTGGAATTGGAATGGCTTGGGAGTTGGATGGTTTAGGATAGGAAATGGATTGTGCTTGCGTGTGTGTGATCTTGTCTCCTCCAATTTGGTGAATTGAAAGTTTTCATGTGTGTTGATGTGCATTCAATTTTGACGTAATATTCTTTCCCTCTCAATTTTTTTGACATCTTTTTTGTTTTTGATGTTATGCACACCCTTGAGGGAACATAGGACTTCCCTTGTAGGATTCAATTTAAGGAAATAAAGTAGATTTAAAATAATTTTGAAATTTAAAAAATATCATTTTGTATCTTCATAATATTAAAAAAAATTCAAAATGTCTTAAAAAATTAAATTTTATTTCATATTGTTGATGTCATGCAGTTTTGAAGCATAATGGTACTTTCTATTTTTTAAAATTTAAAAATTTAAAAAAAAATGAAAATCTAAGGTTTCAACAATGTAGTTTGGGCAAAACTGTCAAATTTTCACACAAATTTAATTAGAAAATTTAGAATTCTAAATGTGATCTTGGGTATTTTGTGATTCGGAAAATGGAGAATCCCCCAAGGGTTTTGGTAAGGATCATAATACCATCATGTTTAAATTTTTTGTAAGCCAAATTTGTGCCATATTTTTGTGCATTATTTTCGATGCCATGCTCGTTTGGGTTGAGCCATGATGAACCTAGAATGAAGGTACTAGAGAATCAAAATGGAGTTGATTCCAACTTTTTTTAAGGTATAAAGGTGCTTGAGGACATCTCGTTAGAGAGTTTCCCTAAAAATTAAAACTAATGACATTGTGGGAGTAAAATTAATCAAGATAAGGATTTATATGGCTTAACTAGAGTGCTAGTGCAAGCTTGATATTTGTTGGTGTTATTAATTAATCGCCTAATTACACTTTACTTAAGCTTACTTAAGATAACACATACATAGTAGTTTGCATTTGAGACACTTAGGAGTTTTCACCTTTATTTGTACATGGTGTGGGATAAATTTTACTTTAGGTGGTGATAGTGTTATCAAATTCTATTTATGTGTTGTCTCCACCTTTAGTCCACTTATCACTTATCATCCTCCACATGTTGCACATACTTCATTGCACAATGTAGGATGACCCACCTTTGGTGGACATGTGATTTCACCTTGTGTGGGTGATAAGTTATCTCCTCCTTATCATAGTGTATTATTGACTTGCCTATATAAGAAGGCACATCTATGTTGTACTCATTTATCCAATATCTCTTTTAAATCCAATTGACTCAGTTTTTTGCATATTGATGAGAATACAGTTTGTTCTTTTCTACATTTTGTCTCTCTTTTGTGTTATTCATTGGTCTCTAGATCTTGGTTTTTTTTATTGGTAAATTCGTACATGGTATAAGAGTCATTGGAGTGTCCTTGAGTAGTCATTTTGGAGAGGTTTTCTTGCATTCAAAGGAGCCATATTTTTAGATCTGGGGAGCAACAATCTTTGGGTGCCTCCTATGCCAAATCAGACTTCACCATCGTGTCCAGAAGGTCATTTCAATGAAAGTTGACTATAAATTTAGCCATATTCAGTGAAAGTTGTTTTCAAGGCAAATGTTTTGAGCAAGCGGGTTGTATGGTGCTACTTGTACGATGGTACAATTTTATTTTTTGAAAAAATATTCTGCAAAATACTTATAATTTCCTCTTTTTTTTAATCAAACATTTTTTAAAAGAAGGTTAGTGGATAAATTTTATTTATCAAATCAAAAGAGGGCATTTGTTATTGGGGGGATCCATAGAATTGTACCACCCCCCACCCCTGTCTCATGTTTTTAACTCCATATAATTATATACCCTCGTGGTAAGCCACGTAGAACGTGTGAAAATAGAGATGCACATGCATTCAAGGTCCCCACACATAAATTGTGTTGTCTCAGACCATCCCTCTCAGTCTGCACCACATCCAACAAAATTTTCAATGTTGCCTCCGATCTAGACATAGTAGAATGGTCAACCTGTCTAACCCTTCACCGAATCATGACCAAGGTATGTCATAAGGATCTGTAAGACCCAATTGATCCTTTGGAACCCCTTTTAGCTTTGATAATGCAATGATACCTAGTTGTCCAGAGAACTCAACCAACGCACCATTGATAGGGATCTGTAGGATGGGATATACATCCTCTAGTGTAACTGTGGCCTCGCTAGTGGGTAAGTTAAAGGTGTATGTATCTGAGTGTCACCTCTCAAGAAGAGAAGAGATCAGACCATGATTGGTTGTGATCTTGGGCATATAACAAATCCAATATAAACCTAAATGCCTCAAAATCTACCTCTCATCCTCAGATAACTAAAATCTAAAGATCAAACCTAGAGGACGTCTCTCGGCATCTAAACACGTCAGATACCTCCTGCAAAACAAAAAAATTGGAAACCCACATTAGAACGTGACCAAAAAATCCAGCTGAAAATATTAGCAAAATTATTTTAAAATCAAATGTGACAATCTTATAACATATACGGTATTAAACTAATCAACTGCGGCAGTGTTAGATGATTATGGCCTTTTAAAATAAAATGTGGTAACTTATTGGCAAATGCGATAATAAAACAAGCACTTGCGAAACACTTATCGAATGCAACATTTAACTACTCACAAGTGCGACATTTTTGAGGGGCAATTGCCACACAATTACAATTTCAGACAAAAATGAAAAAGTTTAAACATGCAATAAATATGCTCAATTGACGAAGAAGGTACGATCACTTACCACATGTTCACTCCCCTCTGGACAAGGAAATGTACGGACATGGTCTGAGAGATGAACAAGGCCTACGAGACCATCCATAGCTCAATGAATGCACAAAAACACAAGAAAATCTTATCCGATCTTGAGGAGCTCTAGAGTACAAATTGACCAAATGAGAAGCCCTAATCGCTATTTATAACCAATTGACATAAACCTTAATTTTGGCTCGGTACCCTAGTCGATCTTTGTGGACTATGTAAAATGTAAACTATAATATTTTGCTACATGTGACTCCATTTTTTTAAGATGTTTGGTCCTATGCGCGCTATTTTACATTGTCAACAAATTAATGCTCAACCGACACATTTTTCGCTTAATTTATTGAGGGGCATAAATCTACCTGTTGTCGTGGAGGCAAACTGGGGTAGGACCTAATTGGACACTCTTTGACACAACGCTCAAAAACACATTGTATCAAAGAGGGGCAAATGTATACACCCAAAAATGGTCATACTTGTGAGTTCACATTTAATTGCTAACTTTTCCTCTATTAATTAAGTAATTCTTTAATTATTTAATTAATCACCTTATTTCCTCTATAATCCAATATTTTCATCATTTAATCATTCTCTTGATATTAATTAAATAATCATTGTTATTTAATTAATTGGCTTTAATTAATTCATCTTTATTGGTTAATTAAAATCAATCTCTATAACTTATAGTTTAAATAATTATCTTTAATTATTTAAACTATCTAATTAATCCCCCCAATTAAATTAATTTCTTTCAATCTAATTTCATTCTAATTTCGTCTTTCTCTTAAATTGAATTTTTAATTCAATTTGAAGCTTTTAAATCTTCATAAAATAATCAGTTTTAAAATCAAAATCATTCTCTTTTCTAATTTGTAGTTTTGGAAATCATTATTTTCAAAAACTTCTTAATCTTATCTTCTTCTTTATTTCCTAAATAACTCTTCTCTTTTTAAGTTAAAGTGAAAATAAATGTCATTAGTCTCTAATTATCTCAGTCGTCCAATCTGCTTTCCTAGAATTGATCTCAAACGTCCAATCAGTCCTGATTGTCTATATAAACCCCCTTCAAACCCATATGAAGGATCCCAATTTTTGAATATTAATTAATCTATGCAAGTTTTATCACTTTTGCAATCAATCAATTTCAAAATTTCTCGAATCTATGAGTCTAGATGCTGCTGAATTTAATTATGAGCACCGACTAGCAACATCTCAATGGAGCACAGAGAAGCAACGGAGGCCATTAAGAATTAATCAGTTCCTTTGAATCAAATTTCATATTTTAATTTTGATTATCTTGCTTATATTTATGTTGTTTGTAGGGTTTTATGTTGATTATTAGTCCGTTCTTTGATTAGTTTGGTGTTACTAATCCTCTACTTGAGCTTTTACATATTTCCCCTACAATAGGAACAATTAGATGTAACGACATAATTTCTCCAAGGAGATTTGGAGGAAGAGATTTATGTGCAGCGACAACAAGGTTACAAGGTCAAAGATAACAAAAATTTAGTGTGCAAGTTGAAGAAGAGCTCCTATGGGCTGAAATAAGCACTCCGACAATGGAATTTAAAATTTCATAGTTTTATGGTTGAACAAGGTTACAACAGATGTCATTATGATCATTGTGTTTATTTCAAGAGATTGGATAATGACAGCTATGTTATCTCGTTACTATATGCTGATGATATGTTCTATGTTGGGTCTAATATGCAGCATATAAACGAACTTAAACAAAATTTAGCATAGTCATTTGCTATGAAGGATTTGGGTGCAACAAAACAAATTCTTGGTATGAGGATAACTAGGGATAGGAAAAATCACACATTGGCATTGTCATAGAGTGATTACATAGAAAGGTGTTGCACAGATTTCAGACGCAAGATTTAAAACTAGTTATTACACCTTTGTCTAGTAAATTTAAATTGTCCAAAGAGATGGGCCTCAAGACATACGAGGAGATGGATTACATGTCTAAGGTTCCATACGCTTCACTAGTTGGAAACTTGATGTATACCATGGTATGTACAAGGCCAGATATGCCCATGTAGTGGGAGTTGTGAGAACGTATATGAACAATCCTGAAAAACAGCATTGGAATGCAGTAAAGTGGATTCTCAGGTATTTGAGAGGTACAACAACCCAGTCTTTGTATTTTGGAGGCTGTAATTCCACTTTACAAGGCAATGTTGATTCAGATTTAGCAAGAGATATTGATAGAGGGAGGAATACTATATTAGGGTATGTTTTTACTATAGGTGGCACAGTGGTTAGTTGGATTTCCATATTCTAAAAGGTTGTAGCACTTTCAACCACATAAGCGGATTATGTTGTTTCTACAAAGGCTAGTAAGGAGATGATTTGGTTACAAAGGTTTATGGATTAATTGGATAAGACGCAAGAGCATAGAAGGTTGTATAATGATAGTCAGAGTGTGATTCATCTTGCAAAGAACTCAACCCTTCACTCTAAGACAAAACACATCCATCTTCGGTATCATTTCATGCGCTCAATTTTAGAGGATGCACAGTTGAAGCTGGAGAAGATACATACTAGCAAGAATCTTGCAGTTATGTTGACCAAGGAAATAAATTGAGACAAACTAACTTATTTCTCAATTTTTATTGGTCTTCAAGCTTGATTGTAGTGGAAATGAGAAACAGTAAAGTCCAAGTGCCTTAATCCAGTGGGAGCTTCAGTCATAGCGATATTTCTATAGGATCAGTCAATAAGTGGGAGATTGTTTAGTGTGGAGCATGATCAATAACCATGTGGGAGATTGTTGGTATGTGGAAAATGATCATGCTATACTATACACTCTTAATGATTCATCAAGCAATTTTGGTTAACTCGTCAAGCATTTTCCTAGGGTAACTCGTCAAGCATTTTAAGGGTTTATTTGTTAACGAACATTGGTAAACCGCCTAAAAGGCCTATAAATAAGTGGTGGTATAATGTGAAATTATTATATTGAAATTTTCTCTTTGGTGGATAATAAAATATGTGGATGATTGTTTCTCTGGTGGATGTAGCCCATATTGGGTGAACCATGTCAAATCTCTGTGTTATTTTGTTTTTTCTTCTTCTTTATTTATGCATTATCTTAATATTTTTTATTTCTCATATCTACCTAAATCCTAAGATAGCCACCATAACAAGGCAAGGGCAGAAAAACATTGGACATGCATCACACCCCAACCACCATGTTCAAACCAAAACTTCCTAGCAGAGTCAAGACAACACAAAACAACAAGATGCAAATATAATAACATAGCTCATGCAATAGTATCCATAACTTGAGAAAGTCTCACACCAAGAAAATCCTCTTCCATAGAAGGGAAATAGGTTGTATCAAGCCAAGCCAATAAAAGATCGAGATAATATCCTCAAGTACAGTGCAAAGAGTGTTGTTGGTAGGTGAATTGGAAATAGGGCCCATAACATGAACAATCCACTCACTAAGAATCTCTTTTTCCACAGTGAGGACACATACTATAGCAAGCCAATCTATCAAGAAACCTACAAAATCATTCACAAACACAAGTGTTGTAAACAAGTGAATTATAATAGTCGGTAGTATTGGGTCCTAGTTGTGGGTGCTCACAAAATATGGAGTGCTTCACATCATAATTGTGAACAACATCAACAAGTCCAAAGGAATAGTCAACAATAATTGGTGAGGATGTTTCTTCCACCCCAGCGAACATAAAAAATACCCAACATGAGGAACTCCACATGTAATAGTCCACCACACGTCCAAAAAGGACCTATGAAAAAATGAGATTTGAGCCTTCAAGAAAAGCCTTAAATCTTATAGGAGGAAGGTAGCCATTGAAAAACCATTCAAAGTACGACTAGATCCAATAGTGGAGGAAGACACAGGTCCATAGAATGAAGGACCTTCAAAATCATACTACTATGCACCAAAGAAAACAAGGCACAAAATAGGAAGATGGCTTTGTTTTATACGCGGGGCCAAGTTGATGGAAGCCTTAAGGCCCAAACAAAAGCGCTCAAACATCAAGTCACCCACAGGATAGAGTGGATTAGGTAACCAACTAGGGTAGTATCTCAAAGATCTAGAAAGAACACACATACGTACAAGCACAACATGTTTACAAGAGAGAGATTGCCAAAAAAGATGCATCCACACATGGTGCACAACAAAATAAGGAGGAAAAATCCCTAGGATCTAAAAATCAATAGGGACCAAATAGAAACCCTCGAACTCGCTAAAATAAGAAAAACCCTCAAAAAGAGGTACATCAAAAAAGAGAGGCACAACTAGTACATTCCAAACTTTCTTAGATCTGACAAGATCATCGTCTTCATCCCACTCCTCCCCCTCTACAATACCAAAACTTGGAAATCCCTCACCACTCCAATTCCCAATCATGGCAGCATTTTTTTTTAAATTAAGACATTTAATCTGGACTATGTTTGAGTGCAATGAAAGTTGGAATTAATATGAAACATGGGTTCATTGGAGGAGGCAATAAGATTGCACCCATTTCTTCCAATGGTCACAAGTACATAATCATGACCACTGAGTACTTCACTAAGTAGGTGGAGGTCATTCCTTTGACATACATTACTGATAAACAAATCTCTATGTTTATCCTGAATTACATCATCTGCAGGTTGTTAATCTCTAAGTTCTATTGATGATTAGTGACCAACACTTAGTCATTCACCTAGGCAGTTTTAGTTGGCTATCACTATGGCCGAGCTAAAACTATGCAAGGCCGAGCAACATTGCCGAGCAGTTTTCAGTTTGCCTAGTTACATTGCCGAGCCGAGTTACATTGCTGAGCCGAGAAGGATACAGAGATATAAAGTGCTGAGTGACAGACAGTCAAGTGCTGAGCAAGACAGTTTTTGTATACATGTCTGGAATGATACAAAATTCAAGGATAAGTGATCCGGCCGAATTGTATAAGCTTTTTGGGATGACTTATGTATGCATTTAATATTCTTATATGGAGTTAGTTATGCATTTAATTGTTTTATCCTATGCATGACTCATTGTAAACATTAATTGTTTTACCATCAAGGTATGGGTATTGGATCTTGATCGTTGATCTAGATCTCACTATTAGATTTGAACAGGTATATTAGATTGCTTCTAAACCCTATTTTGATAGTGTGTGTGGTGTGTGGCGACTGCATTTCAGAAGTACAATGCACAGAGGGTTATTTTTTTAAGAAGCAGAGATCAAGCAGAGTGACAACAAAGTGAACAACAGAGTAAAGTTATATCAGATTATGAGATCGTAGAAGGTACTGAAAAGAGGAGATCCGTCATCAGCATCAGAGTGCATAACGAAGGATCAATACTTGAGCCATTCTAATCATTGTATCAGGTGAAAATCTCTTAACAGAGTGGTTCTAGCAGACCTTTCTTAAATCTCCTAACAAAGTGCTTACTTCATTGTAAGTTTCAAATCCTTTTACAAGGTAGATTGTAATGATCTTAAGCTCTTAACAGGGTAGACCTTTAACAAGGTAGATTACATTTTGTAATAAAACATTTTTAACCTTAACAGGTACACTTTATTACTGCAATAGTGGAGAATTTTGTGGGTGTAATCCCCACCCCAATTTTAGCTATTTGGGTTTCTGGGTTACCAAGTTATTGTGTTATGTGTTATTTATTTCATTGTGTGGATGCTATTCGAGATTACATTAGATTCATATATGTATGAATGTGGATCAGTTTATTTTAAGTGTTTAAATTTGAAGATCTGATTCACCCCCCCCCCCCTCTCAGTATCTTGCTTTCCCATTATTGTATTTCCAACAATTGGTATCAGA
>MU225886.1:613453-630628 GCA_018584345.1 Thuja plicata
CGCCCTGGCTCTTTGTCGACTCCTCATAATAACTGGAGCCACTGGTGTTTATATATCTGTAAGAGGGACTGGTTTGTGACTAGCCCACCATATACCTTACTGGGGTGTGGTACATTCATCTATCAAATCTGATAGCCACATCCATCTAACTAACCTCAACCCTTGGAACTCTACCTGTGCTAGATGGGTAGGAACAACTGGTCCCTAGGTAGGAATATCTTGTGACCTCTGTGAAAATAAGGGAAAAGAGTCACTGATGCAAAACACGCTCAAGGTTATGCAAATCAATCATATGATCATGATCGATAGTCCGACCAATCTGATATCTCCTTTGTCTACATAGTGATAAATGTACCTCCTCATCTGCCCAAACAAGAAAAGCTTTGTATGGTCTCCAAGTCAAATAAGGAAGCATGTCTAGTTGTTGCCCCAAATATATAGTGTGACCCAGATGACTCTACACGATCGCTCCCTCACATAGGTACACATAAGGATGTCCCTCTGGTAAATCTCTACCAATAACATGCCTACAAACATCTATATGTTAAAAAGCCCAGATCTATAAAAAAGTAACGTAGTAGTTAATAGAATTTACAAGTATCAATTAGCTTTAGATTATTTTGTTGTGCAAAGCATTGTAAGACCTTATAAATAAGTGTTTTGGCATCTAGTTTAGAGTTGACTATCGTTGATTAACAAGATATTATTCAATAGAATTTAGAAATGTCTATTTTGCTTCTTTTTTAAGAAAATTATAATAAATATGTGAAGTATCATGCATCATGTTATGATGCTTTCATGAGTCAAATATCCCTTAAATTTCTTTAAAAGGGTGGTTGCAACTTCTAATACAATGGCTATATTTAACTCATGGCATCCTATGTATGTCTATAAAGTGAACTAAATTGTGTTTTCTATTAACTACAAACTTTGCATTGCATGTCTCAATGAAATGATTGTAGTACCTCTTTATTTGGTTTCATCTTTCTCATCTAGTTTGTGTTGTATTAGGATTTTCTTTAAACCAAAGAGTATAAAACCCTTTTCCGTTTAATATAATTGTATATCAATCGTTCATGTTAAGTGAATTCAAAAAGACCCCTATAGTTTTATTTGTTATTTATAAACTGCACTTAAAAATTGCATGAATACAAATTGTAAATAAAAAACATACTACTTAGATTAGGATTGTTAGATTAGTTTTTTCTTTTAAGGGGAGGTTCCCCTTCTATTTCAAAAAATCAATTTTACCACATATCTAATATGTTTTGAATGGCACTGAAAGATGCAAATTAAAATGCTAATACATGCCCATGGCTTTAGCTGCTTAGCAGTTATTTAATTTATAGATTTGTTAAAAGAAATCTAACTGTTAGGTAATATGACATAATAATTATAAACATAGAAAAAAAAAGCTGACAAAGCTTGTGTTAATAGCATCTAGATAATGTTAGGGTGAACAAACCGGTCGAGAGAATTTTACCTAAAAGACTGCCATTCAAACGAGGGGCTGAGGTTTTTTAATAAAACGCAATAACTATAAAAACATCCAAAAACATCAACTAAACACAGAACCACCTACGGTAACATGTATTGTAGGTACAAACCATAACCGATTCGCCACTTATACACAACAAAAGCACATTGAAAAATAAAATTATTGCACTTTTTTTTGCTCGGACCAACATATTTAGTAACATTTTAAATTATCACAACCGAAAATCTTGAAGGGAAAATAAAGTCTCCAAACTAGGAGAAGAGGGCAATCCAACAAACTTACAGATATTCACATCCATTGACAAACTCTAAAAATTGTATTTGCACAATTGCAACTACAAATTTGATTCTAGAAGGGAGTAACCTTGGAAGGAAAGAAAAGAGTACAAGCATTTAGATCGCCTTTCGGATCATTGATGAAAAAAGGTCATTCTTGGTTGTATATAGAGATTGTTTTTCATATATATCCCAATTAGAAGACCTAGCTAAATTTCAATCTAATTACATATGGTACAATATGATACATGATCATAGCCTTGGCTAATATCACTTAGACTATTTGTGAAAAGCAACATTGTACTCCGTTAAGCCTAAAAGAATAAGCCTATGTGTTTCCCAGAAATTTTTAAGGGAAAATAACAAGGCTTTGAAGAGCAGCCTCAAACAGGCAATCACAAATCTGAATATACCACCTACAATGGCAATCTTAACAAGCCAAATTCCTAGGACAATTGAATGATACAGATGATATTCGGCTCTAGTGATGAAGACCATCGCTTCACGTAAGCTTCAGAGATACTTATTCCTTTGATGTTCTCTGCTGCTCATATTCTTCACGACATGTAGCAAAAAAATCGTGCTTAAGAGCTTCATCTGCATCTATCCTTTGTTGAGGATTCACACACAGGCATCTATCAATAAGATCAAACAGTGACATAGGAATGAATTCAAAAATCTCTGGTCTCTTGGTATTCTTCTTGCACCACTCTTGTATTGTCTTATGTTCAAATTGAACTGAATGTAGGCCCTGCATAAGCCAGCCACTTTAAAGTTAAAAGATGTCATTTCATAGTTTGTACCATTTGGCCTTGCCTCTGGCTTAACAGACATTGCACTTTCTACACTAGTCCTACTGCCAAGGACTAATACAAATTACCATGTAAGTCTGGTTTCATAAGCTTTTCTCTTTCTTATTATTTTCACTGTTCACAAGAATTTGGAGCAGCAGATAAAGGTGTCATGCAACTACTGATAGAAAAGCTCCCTCCATATCTATATATAGCAGCATATGCAAAATGGAAAAAAAAATTCTACTGATACTCACTTGTGGCAAAGATTGCTGCCGATCATGAAGCTTGGCAAGCTCCCAAATATCTTCAGCACCCCGCATGTTGGCAATGTCTTTTATAGCTCTGCATTTCCATGACTTCAAATTGTTAATTAGCTAAGGAAATCTAAATAATCCAACTGCATTCTTTATTCTACAATACCAATTCCGACAACTGGCCACTTCTTGCATGTTATTTCCTATGCACCAAAACGTCAGGTTTTCTATAGGGACCACTAGTCTATTACAGTAAGAGGTTTTGAATGGCCTTGGACTAGCAATGATACTTCATAAACTGCATGGTCCTTTGCCTACACTGGATTTAAACAGTTTCAATAAAGAGAGACTTTTATTTCTCATCAATCAAACATATCTTGGACCAAGATCGGGCTATATATTGGATGTCCTTTTCAATAACTGAGATTTGGCAAGTTCAATATATAAGATAGCTGCAAGAGGAAAATGATCTGACTACATACTGGTCAGTGCTACTAGCAGGAAATGGTGCTTTTCCAACAACAAGATTCAGCAATGTAACTCCAGCTGACCAGATATCAAGTTTTGGACCCTGAAGTAATGATCTCAGTAATACCTGTATGAAGAGTAGCAAAGATGAAGGTGAGAAACAAGAATACAATTCCAAATACTACGATCACATCAGGTAAGAAAAAATAATATAACTTTCATGAAAGAAAGCAATGTGACAACTACCTCTGGAGCTCGATAGCCTTTTGTTCCCACACATGGACCATCTCTTTTACCTTTTTGTATACCTGGTTATTAATAGCAGAGATTTAAATCTCTTTGTGAATTAATGAAACTCAACTTCAATGCTAAAACTAGTTGTATAGAATAGCTCATTCAAAAAACATCTGTATAAAATGGAACTCAAACTCCTGTATGTTACAAAAAAACTGGTTATGTAAAGAAACTTGAGCACAGTTATCATGGTAAGAGTTTCCCGAGTTCAACTATGAAGGAAGTACCTGTGCAGGACAGATAACTGTCCTATGAGAACTATTTCCAGATTGATAGCTATTAGGTATGGGATCTCATATTTTGGATGGGTGCTACCTGGCCTGTGTGTGACATCAGTTTTTGGCCTATGTAAGAATTTACATAATCCATGAACAGACTCCTAGGAAACTAATGAACTTTAAAATTTTAAATACATCATCATTAAATTCACAGCTTCCCAGACAAATTATCTTTAATTAAGAAAAAGACCTTTAAGACTGATTATAAAGTTTGGTCTAGGTAAGAAGATTGTTACTCTTTATAGTTTTTCCAGGATGGGAGATAGACAGGAAATAGATAAAAAAACATAATGACATCTCTTTGCTTTTTCACATACAATCTACTGCAGAGTGCTTAAAAAAATATTAAGAAACACCCTGCAGATCATTTGAATCCATGTTTATAAAGCAAGAAGTTTAAGATTGCCCAAAAGAAAACACATCAGTGCTGAAAAGATGACCACATAATCCAAACTGACTGCTACACCTGTGTTATTTGGAAGAGCATTCAACCCCTTAGGAAATGTTTGAGGATTTGAATTCGATGGAATCTGTGAGACGTGCAATTTATTCACAGCATCTGTTTCCAATCTCCGTTGAGGTGCAGCAACTCGTTTCCGTGAAGAAACAGAAAGTGATGATGCCTGTTGCTGAGAATTCTGCCGTGCTTCTTGTACCAAGTTTAATAGTTCCTTCCTTCCCTGTTTGGGTAATGGTTCCCTTGCTGCTTCTGCTCCTGGTTGTGTCCGTCCACTTGCAACATTCTTTGGATATAATAAGCCGCCCAGCTTGGTTCTGTCCCTAGTATTTACAATTTCATCACCAAATTTACCACGGAATCTTATATCACTTGACCCAAAAGATGGAGCTTGCATTGGATGTTTCGAGGGTACAGCATGGTTTTCTTTGTTCTCACACCAAGTTGTTAATGGTTTGCTAGATACTTTCATCTTTTCCTTTGTAGAGTAGGCTGACATCTTTGAGCGAGAGGCAACACCAACTTCAATTTGTGACCCAATTATATTTGGCTTCCTTAAGTTCAATGATATGCCATCATTCACATTTCTCTGATATGAAGTCGCATTTTCAACCATGTAGGACCTATGGCTTCTCTTAGCAGAGATGGATATGGTGGAATGATCTGCATACAGAAAACAGATAAATCAAAAAATCATCTTTGTAGAGTAGAGAGAAGTATATCTGAAAGAATTTTCGTAACACTCCATGCTGAGACATTTTTAAACTTCAATAATTTTCAATGTAAGTTTGAAATTTCAGTATTCTTTTATTGTTATTATAACCAGGAGAAAAACTGTATCTTACTTGAAAAAGAGTCATATTGATCCTGCAAGAAATAAGAAAAGCATGTTTGAGTAGGGTATCACAGTTCTCTCAATAATTTTGTGAAAAACAGTTTCTTTTAACAGGATGCAACAGTATCACAGTTATCTCCATATTGTGAAACAGTATCCATTGAAACATCAAAAACTAGCTTACAATGCCTCATCCCTTTAGTTAAAAAACTAAAAATGGCAGTTTTTAAGTCTAGGAAATCATCACATTTGTCAATAGAAAGAAGGCACATACATAGATTGTCTCAAAGTGCAAATTCTGTCCACTAGTTTTATGGAAAATGAGGATTGGGATAAAGGGGTTGAAAATTGGTTGTAATCTCTTTTTGGAGGGAACAGCCAGAATGGTCTCCAACCTAGCTGTATTGAAACTCATCTCCTGACCTCCTAGGGACACTTGGGCATTCCTTGATTCTCAGGTGACTTCAAGTTGTCTTCTGTAAGCTTTCAAAATTGTAAGAAAGAAAATAAAACAGATTTTCCTGTGTTACACAGGAACGCCTCCTCACCCCTAGAGCCGAGGTCCCCACCACCCATGGCATTTCAGGGATGACACGACAACAGGGGATGTCCCCTTATTGTCGCCTCCCCCCCCAATTTCCAGATTTTCCAAAACCTGTCCTTGCACATACCTCTTCTAGGAAACGCTTGGGGATGCCTGGTCTTCCCCAGGATTGTCAGGGATGTCTAAGACATCTCTCGACCGTCTCAAGGATGACCAGGCATCTCCCATGACATTTGAGTCATTTTAAGTGAAAAAGTAAATTAAAAAACATATTTAAAAAAAACCTAATGGACTCTAAAGTGGTGTCTAGGTCCCAATCTCCCTCGCACACCACTTTACAACCCTAAAACTCCTCAAAAAGCAACAAAACATAAAACATTTCATTTCATTCTTGCTATTTTGTGTTTCCTCTATCTTGTCATGTGCATTTTCAGCAGGGAAGCACTGATTCAAGACTGTTACAAAAACGGAGGAGACTGAGAGGTGAGATTAGACACCTCTCCTGCATTTTGTCACATTTTGCAAAAGTTTCAAGTTTGATACAAAATAATAATTGCAAATTTGAAGCTACAACCAAGTATGCCATTTTTATAAATTTTATTATTTTACTTGTTAGTAAGTTTGTAAATTTAAGAATGTTTGCATTGATTTGGTTTCACAACTTCACTTTGCTATCGTAAAAAATAAAATTAAAATAAAAAAAACCACAAAATCAGCAACAGTAGCGCTAGTCATGAGTGTGGTGAAAGTGAAGATATCAGAAATGAAGTCAACAAAATATTTGCAGACCCTTCTAATTCTAAAATCCAAAGTCAACTTCTATTCTGCTAGACCCTTTCACATGCCCTTCACCCTGTCTTCAAAATTTTGCAAAAGGCCCCTTCAACCCCAAGAAACTACTGCTTCAATTTGCCACCAATTTGTCTGTTAACAAGGGTAAAAATGCAATGGGAAGCAAGCATTAGCTATGTCATGTTTGCAAAACCAATTACCATGGGAGCTATACTAGGGTTAGAACCCATCTATTGGGTGAGAGTGGACATTGGGATTAGAGCTTGTGAAAGTATAACATTGGAATAGTAGGTTGAAATGGAAAAGTTGGTTAAAGTGAGTGAGGACAAAATCATTGGTTCTACTCACAACAAAAAACAGAGATATATTGATTTGCATAACTATTCCAATGTATCAATCAAAGAGAGTCGTGATAGAGGGAAGAGGAAGACTGCTTCTGTTGTAGGTGAGAAAAATGCAGTGATAGGGTTATTGAATACTTGAAAACAAGAGCAGACTGATGATTAAGTGGCCAAAAAATTTTATGCCTGTGTTATTCCATTTCATCTGGTGAGGTCACCATATTTCAAAGCTATGTTGAGAGATACATTGGTGGTTAGACCCTCTTATGCTCTCCCTGGAGAACATAGATTGTGTACCTCCCTCCTTGACAGACAATATTCAAAAGTGAACATGTTGATAGAGGAGATGAGACAAACATGGATGAGAACCAGTTGTTCCATTTTCATGGATGGGTGGACTGATATTCGACATTGGCTACTCATTAATATTATCGTTACATGCCCTGCAGGTTCATACTTGCTTAGAGTATGTTCATACGACTTATTTTCTATGTTCCACTGTATTTTTAATTTTTTGGGATAAGGATAGTGGAACGATAGTCCAAGGGCCATTTTTTGGGGAGCCCATGGTACAGCTATATATATACTTGCTTAGAGCAAGTTCATACAACCTCTTTTATATGTTCTTCAGCGTTTTCGGGACAAGGATAGTGGAACGATAGTCCAGGGGCCATTTTTTGGGGAGCCAATGGGGTATATATATATAGCCATCCCCATTGGCTCCCCAAAAAATGGCCCTTGGACTATTGTTCCACTATCCTTGTCCCAAAAAATGTTGAAGAACATATACATATATAGCCGTCCCCATTGGCTCCCCAATAAATGGCCCTTGGGCTATCGTTCCACTATCCTTGTCCCGAAAATGCTGAAGAACATATAAAAGAAGTCGTATGAACTTGCTCTAAGCAAGTATGAACCTGCAAGGCATGTAACAATAATAAAAATGATGTTGATCTTCAGGGGGCTAGTTACACTTGGACCAATCGAAGTTCTGGAAATGACTTGATTCAAGTTCATCTTGATCATGCTCTTATCTCAAATGACTGGTTGGTTAAGTTGTTTTGTTCTCTCACAGCTCTTTCCGGAATAGGTTCAGATCATTTCTCTATTACTTTTGTGGCGGATGCTATCAAGGTGAAGAGGAACTTTCCTTTCAGATTTGAAAAGATGTGGATCACACATCCTAACTTGGAGGAAAGTATTAGCAAATGGTGGAATATATCAGTGGATGGCTCAGCCATGTTTAAGGTGGAATAAGGATGTGTTTGGAGACATTTTTGCCTCTAAAAATTCCATTAAATTGGAGCTAAAGGAGATTCAGGAAAAAATCCAAATGGAGCGTTATAGCCCGGTCTCTCTTGAGAAGGAAAATGAGATTCTAGTTAAATATCATGATATCACTGCTAGGGAGGAGATTTTTTGGAAGCAAAGGTCTCGAGTGCTCTGGGTTTCAGAGGGGGTTAAAAATACCAGATTCTTTCACATGACTTCCCTTAAGCATAAGGCAGTTAATAGGATCGCTCAAATTTTTGTTGATGGTACTAGCCTGGATAAGGATGAGGAGATCCGGGGGGATTTTGTTTGCTTCTTTTCGTCTCTTCTCTCAAAGGACTCTAGTTTGAATGTTGTTGATCAAAATAAATTAATTGAGTCCAACCCTGTTGTTCTGGGGGAGGTACAGAATATGTTTCTTTATGGGATCCCTTCGAATGAGGAAATCAAAAAGGCTGTCTTTTCTTTTGAAGGTAATAAAGCCCCTGGCCCTGATGGCTTCCCTATGTTCTTCTTTCAGACTTTCTAGCATATTGTGGAAAGTGATGTCACTAGTGTTGTGAAGGAGTTTTTTGGAGCTAGAAATATGTTGAAGGAGATCAATTCAAATTTTCTTGTTCTGATTCCTAAGTCTCCCAGTGCGGATTCTATTGATAGATTTTGTCCTATAAGCCTTTGCAATTCCTTTTATAAAATTATATCTAAATTGCTTATGTCAAGGCTTCTAGTCATCCTCCCATCTATTATTTCGCCCCAACAAAATGGATTTGTCCCTAGTCGACAAATCTTGGATACCATCATTAATATTCATGAGAACATTCACTCCCTGGAAGCTTCCAAGAAGTAGGGGTTCTTAATGAAGCTGGATTTATCTAAAGCTTACGATCATGTGGATTGGAATTTTTTATTGAAAATTCTGCAAGTGTTTGGGTTTGGCAATAGAGTCCTTCAACTCATTGGGCAGTTAATTTCTACTTCGTCTGTGGTTGTTTTAGTTAATGGATCTCCGTCCTATTTTTTCAAACCGTCCAGAGGCCTCATACAGGGGGATCCCATTTCCCATGTTCTCTTCACGATTATGTCTAAAAGTCCTGTAGATATTTATTGAAGATAGTTCGGGAAGGAGCTATTAAAGGTCTTTGCCCGTCCTCTTCCAACTTGGTTTGTTCCCGTCAACAGTTTGTTGATGATACTATTATGATGGCAATGCTTCTATTAGTGAAGCCATGATGTTGAAGGATTCTCTTAATGTTTATGGGAGGGCCTCTGAGCAACTCATTAATTGGGCTAAGAGTTCTCTCTTCTTCATCAATACTCTGGAGGAAAGACAAAGAAGAATCTCTAAAATCCTGGGTTGTGAGATCGTTCGTCTTCCCTCAGCTTATCTGGGACTTCCTCTGTGCTTGAAATCACATGATTCATTTTGGAATTCGCTTATAGACAGGTTTAATATGAAACTTGTTGGATGGAAAGGAGTGTTGCTTAGTCAAGCAGGTAAAATTCAATTATTGAAGTCCTCTCTTCAGAATCTTCATGTCTATGCTTTAAGTCTTTTTAAGATCCCCTCAAAATTTACAGATATTATTGAGAAAATTCAAAAATGCTTCCTTTGGTTAGAAGTTGGGGAGAAAAAGCATATGCCTCTCCTGGCCTAGGATAATGTTTGCAAACCTAAAAATTTGGGTGGTCTAGGTGTCAGAAACATCAAGGTCTTTAATAAGGCTCTTTTGGCTAAACAAATCTGGAGAACTTTTGGTGATAAAAGGGAGTGGAATATGATCTGGAAAAGTAAATATTTGCATTGGAGCCCCTCGTTGGATGTCTTTATTCATTCTCCTATTGTGCCCCCGAGATCCCAAATATGGAATGACATTCTGAAAGTCAGACATATCGTTGCTTTAGGCATGAGATGGAAAGTGGGAAATGGCACTCATTTGGTTCTAGGAAGATAGATGGCTCTTTGAGGAACCCCTGATTAGTATTCCTTTCTTTTCCCCTTTCATAGAAAGATGTAAAGTGCATTTCAGTTGTTCATGATCGATCACTGGCATGACCAGAAATGGGTCAACTTATCTGAGGTGAATGAAGCCCTAAAGCCCATCCAGATCTCTCTCAACGCATGAACTATTAACCTTGATTCTGAAGATCATCTTATTTGGGTTGGTACTTCTTCTGGTAGTTTCTTTGTTGCCTCAATTGTCTCATTGTTGTCTCTTTCCCCTTTACCTCCTCCCTTTTGGGCTAAGGCTTGGGTGAAAGATCTCACCCCTAAGGTTAATATTTTTTCTGGCTCTTTCTGCAGAATAAGGTTTTAACAACTGACAATCACTATTAAGAGTTTTTGGATTTGACTGTGTTGTAAATTTTTGCATTGACGTTTCGAATCACACTCTGTGATCCATCATCAAGATGAGCAATAAGAGAGCACAAGGAAAAATTCCTAACAGTCTTTGTAGAAGAGGCTTTATGATTCCTAACATATGCTACTTGCGTACGGATGCGGAAGAGTTTGCCCCTCATTTGTTGCTCCACTGCAAGTTCACCAAGGATATATGGGCCATAATCTTGCAGAGATGGAACCTTAGCTGGGTGTTCCCTGATTCTATCTAGGACTTCTTTCACCAATGGTGTTGTCCCTCTGAAAATCAAGTCATTAAGGTGTTGTGGTCCTTTATTTGCCCACATCGGATTTGGGTTGTGGAAGGAACGGAATAACAAGATTTTCAAGGATGCGGCTCTGCCTCTGCATGTGGTATCTAAGAAAATTGTCAGGGTTGTGGTGGAGAACACTAATGTGGTTGCTGAGAAACTTAGCTTGAAGCCAAGGATCCATTGCAATGAAGAAGATCTCAGAATTTCTAAGGAGTGGCACCTTAAAATTGATATTTCCAAACCTATTAGTAGAGCAAAGAAGAACAAATAGGGTTTGGTTTGGCTTTATCCTCCTAGGAGTTGGGTGAAGATTAATTGTGATGGGGCAGTGAAGGGGAATCCTGGTTTGGCTAGGTGTGGGGGATTGATCAAAAACGAGTATGGCAACTATATTGTGGCGGTGGCACTTCCCTTGGGAACTCAGTCTAATCACCTTGTCGAAGCCATGGGTGCTTACCAAACTTTGAGGATTGCTAAGCTCCTAAATTGCAGAAAGGTCTGGATTGAGGGAGACTCGAATAACATTATCAAATGTTTAAAAGGGGAAAATGTTGCCTCCTAGACTATTGGTAATATCATCGAGTCGTCTATAGATATTATTCAATCTTTTGAGAAATGCTACATTGCTCATGCCTATAGAGAAATAAATATTGTGGCCAATTGTTTGGCCAACCTTGGGGTTAAGTCTAAGGAAATTATAATTCAGGAAGGGGAAAAAATTTTGGGTAATGATGTCATCTCTCTCCTTAGATTTGATCGCATACACGAGGGAACTAGAAACTTGCCTATTACTCATGAAGATGACAATTAATAAAGGTGATTTTATTGCCAGAAGTGGCAATTGTCCAAGCTTTCTTGGTGTCATTATTGCCTCCAAGTACTCACACGCTTTCTGGGTGCTTTGTGGTTATTTGGTGTTGCTGGCTTTTTGTTGGATAGCAGAGTGTTTTGCAATCTGGGCTTTCTCTACTCTTATTGTGAATATGGGTGGCAATCTGAGAAGAGTGGGGCCTGCAAGCTGTGATGTTTGGAGGTGCAATGTTGATATTTGGCACCAGCTGCAAAAAGGCGGCTTGACCCAATATGTTGAAAGACTCGATGGCTGCGATGACAAAGTGACAAGGATTTTCGTCTAGGAGTGGAGGAATGGGAAGATAAGTCTATTTGGTAATATTGTGGAGGTTGATGAGACTTTGGTGGCCGAGATTACTGGTCTCTCTTCGGAGGGTATTAAATTTTTCAAAGATAGAAAGTTGTCGGAGGAAGCGGTGAAGAAATTCCCCAAAACTGAGGAAGAGGAAGCTCTGGTTAAGGGTAACAATTCTTACTATGATCCGGAGCAAATTAAGGAGATTTGGCGTGAGGTCCTCAAGCCCATAATGGAATACTTCACTTTGGATGGGAGATTTACCAGGGTTTATGGTTATCACTTGGTAATGTTGAATCGCTTCAGACATAAGATTTGTATCTCTTTCCCGTTTTATTAGCTTTCTTCGTTGAATGCTAGCATTATATCTCACAGAAAAAACCATTTGAAGCATCAAGTGTTACACCAAGGTCTCATTCTGCTAATCTTTGAGTATTTTAAAGCTAGGGCTATTAAGGGTCCCCCTAGGGTTCCCTCTGCAGTTAAGGCGTTTAGGGAAGAAAGTGGTGATTCTGCTAATAAGGTTTGGGAGACAATGACGATGAAGCCCCTCCCCCGCCAATGAAAAAACCTAAACTTACCCCTACGAAGGGGTTTGTTGTGCTTGAAAATAGGAAAGGCTTTGTGGAGAAGGGTGATTCTGTTAACAAGGGTTGGCAAACAAAGGAGGATGAGGATGAAGCCCCTTCCCCACTGGTCAAAAAACCTAAATTTACCCCTAGGAAGGGGCATGTTGTGCAAGATAAAGGGAAAGGCTCTGTGGAGAAGGATGTTGCTTCCCCCTCCTAGCCAGAAATGTTCTGACTAGAAGCAAAAGGTGTAAATGTTTTCAGATTATAGCAAGGAATGTACAATCTATAGAGGTCTTTCAAGACTAAGCACAGGAAATAAATAAGTAATCACAAAGAAGGAGAAATAGTACCCAGATAGTATCTCTGAAATCAGACTTAGGAGACTTCAAAAACTGAGCCTTCAACTCCCTCTAGATGTAACCCGAGTTAGCCCACCTAGGGCTTCTTTTGACTTACTTTCAATTCATCCTAGATCTGATTCAATTTGACCTTAATTTGACTTTCGATCTGTGTTGTAGTAGTCTGCCAATCAGGCTGTTCGAAACAGTCCTATGAATGTATATAAGTGTTGTTCCTTAAGACAGATGAATCCGTTCTTGGATCTGCCCTTGAGATTGATCTTAAGGTCTTGCGAATTCATCTTGAATTCGCTGCCATCAGATTTCGCTTTCTAGATCGATCTACCCAAAGTATAACCAAACATGCACCCTTTTGATCTGGTCCAAGTCGCCACAAGTATGCTCCAATTCGCTATCTCTAGTGGTCACTAATCTGCACTTTAATTCGCCATTAAGGTCTGCTTCTAAATGCATGAATTCGCTCCTCAATGTCTGCCCTAATTCGCTTTATTTATCTGCTCTTTTCTTCTCTAATTTGAACCTTTGGATCTGCTATTTCGAGCCTTAATTCGATCCTTCAATTTGCTTCCTAGAAGGTTTGAAATAAATTGCTCAAGAAGAATAAGAATAGTATGAAAGAGTGAACTCGTAAACCTGCTCAAGTACTTATCACATTATGTTTTCGGTGAGTTCCTTGAGCAGATCTACATTCTTCATTTACACCCATAATGGTGACTCTTCAAGAGTCACAACCCTTCCTCAAGGCTGGCCGACTTGCACCTTGAAATAATTAATTAATTAATTCCAAGTCGTCCCTCTTGGAATTTGTTCCAAGTCCTCTTCTTGGAGTTAATCCAAGTCGTCCACTTTGTCATTTTACTTTATGATTATTATTTTAAGATCAAAACATTAACAAAAGGAAAGGGTTTGGTGATACTTCGAAAGGGAAGGGCGTTGTTAAGGATGATGTTGCTTCTCCCATTCTGGCCAAGAGTGTGGTTTCTAGCAATGGCAAGGAAAAAGGGCTTCTAGCTACTGGGGAAATAATTCAACAGATATTGAGACTGGGGAGGACAAAGTTCCTATTCTTGTGGATTATGGCAGTTCTCAGGAACATGAAGGCTCCCTGAATGATAAAGATGGCATTTCCCCTGCTAACTCTGAGGAGTTTGACTCACAAGACTTTAATCCTAAAATGGAGATTGATTTTGGTGTTTTGGAGACGATGAAGAATAACTCGATGAATATTTTCAGGTTGGTTAGGTGGGTTTTCCACGAAATCAAAAATCTTCGTCTGAAGTATCGTGCTCGATCTTCAAGGTTTAAAATTATGCAAGATAAGGAGGGTGTTGATCATGGGACATCTATTACTCTTGTTGATTCTAAGAAGATGCCCTTAGAGTCCAATGCTTGTGTGCTTTGGACGGATAAAGAGAAGAATGTGATCACCAATTGTTTAACTAAGAGTGTGGAGGCGATTGAAAAGACAAGGGAAATGTTTGATAAAAAGATTGAAGACATGAACCAGAGGATCGATAAGTGTGATTTCACCCTGCATAAGATTATGGAACAGAGTTATAAGGCGGTCAAGTCCTCTGTTGATAATATGAAGACATTGGTGGCGCGTCTCGAGAATCTTCATCAAGATAGGACCATTGTGGATCTTGAGCAGGATAAGGATGTCGGTTGTGAGGAAGTTGTTAGTCCAAGTAAGAGGACAAGAGCCGGTACTAAAAAGAAATTCTCTTTCATGCCTCAGGGCATTATTGATCTGAAAGAGACTTCTCAGAGAATGGAACAGATGGAAAAGGAGGTCGCTGAGACCCTTAAAAATCTGGGTTAGCTTTGTTTTGTTTTCGGATGTAAGTTGTTTTGCGTTGGCTTTCTGCTGTGTTGGGGTTGGGTCTGTCTTATGCTTTCTATTTTTAGCCCTAATGTCTTGTTGGTCTGTCTTGCTTAGTGGAGCTCATTGGTTATATCTTTTGTAACTGCTTTGTAAAGGGTTTTAGGTCCCTTCAAAACATGTTTTTGCCTTAATCAAAAACAATAATATTAATGAATGGTCGATGTCGAATATTAGTCCACCCATCCATGGCAATAGAACAACTAGTTCTCATCCATGTTTGTCTCATCTTCTCCATCTATATATAGCCATCCCCATTGGCTCCCCCAAAAATGGCCCTTGGACTATTGTTCCACTATCCTTGTCCTGAAAACATTGAAGAACATATAAAAGAAGTCGTATGAACTTGCTCTAAGCAAGTATGAATCTAAAGGGCATGTAACAATAATATTAATGAGTGGCCGATGTTGAATATCAGTCCACCCATCCATGACAATGGAACAACTAGTTCTCATCCATGTTTGTCTCATCTCCACCGTCAACATGTTCACTTTTGAATATTGTTTGTCAAGGAGGTAGGTACACAATCTATGTTTTCCAGGGGGAGCATAAGAGGGTCTAACTACCAATGTATCTCTCAACATAGCTTTGAAATATGGTGACCTCACCAAATGAAATGGAATAGCACAGGCATAAAAAAATTGGCCGCTGAATCGTCAGTTTGCTCATGTTTCCAAATGTTCGTTAACCCTATCACTGCATTTTTCTCACCTGCAGTCGAAGCGGTGTGTGTATATATATATATCACAGAGAGACAAATTTCTACAAATCAAGCAGTAATATAACATGGCAACGTTAAAATGATATTGGATGATGTCTTTAGAAGCCTGCATGCCAACCACGTTCCAAAAGAAATTGTTTGTTTGTACTTCTCACAATACCACTCTTTAAAAGACCATAGCAAATGCACCTTTAATCTCTTTTGCAACTGACAAATAATAATTGACTCTAAAACCATATGAAAAATTTTGAAGTTTGATGTTTTTCTGAACAATGAAATAGAAAATCCAAATTATTGCTGTTAATATTAACTGACATATAAATTAAATCATTAAATATGAATTTGAATCACGGTATCAGATACATTTATTGCTGTACAACACAGATGTGGAATTGCATTGAACACACACAGGTTACTATAAATTGAACTAGGAAATTTGCATCCAAAGACACAAAACTCAAATCAATAACTATTGCAGTACAAAACCTGCAATAACCGCTAAATAATATTTGATTGCAACCATTTCCTCATCATCCACTAGTTTGTTGACAACAACATGCCATGAGAGCAAATTAGAATCGATCCTACAAATATTAGAGGTAGAGCACAATTTGGGTAGGAAAATCTTTTTTTTTTTGTAGAAAATCACAGGATGCCCAAATTGTCATGGCTTTTCATAGACATATTGACACATGTTTTTGCAATTGCGTCTAGGGCACAATGTGCAAGTATTTCTAGCTTTCAAATCCCAAATTCTATATTTTCAAATTCCACAGTCAAATTTTGTTTTAGAAGTCTAAAAAATATTGTGAAGGGGGTTCAAAAGATCTTTATAAATTTTTGGAATTTCAAAAAAAATCAAACAGGATTTTAAGTTTGGGGGAATTTGTAAAATTGAAGGATTAGGTTGTCAAGAAAAGTTTATTTTCCAAGTCAAATTCAACAAGTTGCAAGGGGTTTTAAAAACACATTTAAATTTATCTGGATCAATCTACTTTTAGTTTTAATTTATGGGAAATATATAAAATTTCAAACTAGAAAACACACTCACTGAGAAAAATTATAATATCTAGTCACAATATACTCATTATTGTTGAATATTGAATGTGTGATAATAAGTGCCACAAGATATAACTCAAGTAATTTATGTCTCACAACTTAATGCCCCACGTCCTCAATGCTATGCCTACATTTACATTAGGGGATAATCTAAAAAACCAATCATCAAATCTCAAAAAAATATTTGGTCCTTTAATTTAAAAATTTGTTGGCTTCGACTAAATTGTGTGTGGGTGAGTCTTTGTCAACACATCTTCTAGAAATTAAAGATCTTAGAAATCGATTGGCCATTGTCACCAAACCAATGGACAACAAGGATATGGTTGCACCAGAGTAACGAGAATCGCGTGTGAATCGCGATTCGATTCACCCTCCCCGATTTTTTGGGAGCCGATGAATCAGATAGGCGGTTTTTTGGCATGAATCGCCGATTCAGGTGATTCATCCAAAAGTCCCCTGAATCGCCATGTGTGAACTGGCATGAATCGGCCGTCAAGTCAAAAAAATTTAAAAAACACTTGTTTTTTTTTAATCTTTTTTTTGTCTTTCATCTTACACACATTTATGATTTGTTGTCTTATGGAGCTGAAAAATAACTCTAAATGACCCCGCAAGGGGCGCTGCCCCTTGACCCCGTCTTGGGGGCTTTGCCCCCAAACCCCCATTTAATAATTTGGGGTA